>JAAFCF010006680.1:2207279-2217581 GCA_013389785.1 Helicorthomorpha holstii | reverse complement strand
AAAAAAAAAAAAAAAAAAACCCCCTCAAAAATATTCCAATTAAGAAATAAATAAAAATGACATTTGAATTTTCAAAAATTAATAGAATTGTTCGAATTAAAAAAAAAAAACATTAAAAGAATTTCGAATATAAAAAATTAGTATTTTTTTTCTTGTTAAAATTAATATAAACATTCCAAAATTCCAATTTTTTTAAATTGTTGAAAGTTAAAAACATTCGAATTCAGTTTTCAATAAAAATATTCGAATTAAAAAAAAAAAAAGGTTTCCAACAAAAATATTCGAAACATAGAAAAATATTTTCAACAAAAATATTCTAATAAAAAAATAAATTTTTCGATAAAAACATTCGAATAAAAAATTTCTATTAAAAACATACAAGTCAACAAAAACCCATTCGAATATTATTGAAATTAATAAAAATATTCTAGGTTCCAAACTTATTTAAAAAAAACCCCAATAATCACAACAAATAATAATAAAAAAAAGCATTCGAATTTTCTAAATAAAAAATGGTAAACATTGTTTTGTAATAATTTGTCAGTACTGCAATTTTCCAAACCAAAAAAGATAAATAAAAAACCACATTCAAACAATAATAATTTGTTAAATGATGACTTAATAACAAAAAAAAATAATAAAAATTTCTCTTCTTTTTTATTATTATTATTATTTTTTTTTATCAATTTTTAAATAAAATAATGACGTCGTTTGTCACATCTTTTGAGTAAACAATTTTGTCATAAAACCCCATTCACATTCAATCCTTCACGTGGATTACGAAATTGTGTGTCATTATTTTTTTTTAAGTTTTTAAATTTTTAACCAGACATTTCTAAGACAACTTTTAAAAAAAAAAATAATAAATTAAAAGTAAAATATGATGTCTCCTTCAAAAAGATAAATAAAATTTGGTAACTATGACATCTTTTTTTCTTTTTTTTTTAAAAAAAAATTAATTTAAAATAATAAAATAAAAAAAAGAGAACATTAACTTTTAAAGTTTATGACGAAAAAATAAATGTAATGGCCGTTTTCACCTTCTAGCAGACGACATCAACAATTTCAACACTTTTATAGCTTTTCATTTTATTTTCTTTTATTTATTTATTTTTTAAATAAAAACACGCACGAGCAATGAATACAAAAAGGCAATTGAGAAAATTGTAATTGACTTTCTTCATATTTAACGACCCGTGCAACAAATTCAATCGACAATTCGTGCGATTAAATTTAAAAAAAAAAAAAAAAAAATTCCGTTAAATTTTTCCCATCCCATCCCAACGTCCCACCCACAACAACCAACAAAATGCACTTTTACTGTTGTGTTTCTATTAATTCAGATTAAAAAAAATTAAATTCCATTAAAAACAATGAAAAACAAAAAAAAGTAGTTTTGTTTTCGTTTTAACCTTCAACCTTTTATTTCTTCTTAAAAACACTTTTTTTTTATTTCTTTTTAAGGAAATAAACTTCTTGTGTGTTAAGAGAAAAAAAAATTTAAATTAAAATTCCCATGCGATTTCCCATTGGCTCGTTACACAATGCAATTTCAGGTAACAAAACACAAATTGGAATTAAATTTTTTTTTTTTGTGTTCTGTAATTTAAAATCCCTAAGATTCTTTCTCAGCTCCCTCTATCCGCTTTGCCGGGTGATTTTCAACTTTGGAACACTTTTTTAAAGTGCCCAAAAATGAAATGAGACTATTTATCATTAGCGCCAATGGAGATTTGTCTCATTACTTTTTCAAAAAAAAAAAAAAAATCCAATCAAAAATGAGACTGAATTCCATCAGTTCCAATGATAATTTTTCCCGCTTTTTTTCTTGCCATAGAAAAAATAAAATGTCAATAGCAAATTTAATACTGTAGTTTCATAAAGAGATTTTTTTCATGTTTCATTTTAGTGTTCCAATTTGGAGAATCACCCGTTTGAAAATCTTAAGAAGAATTTAAAGATCATTTATTGTAAAGTATTTTGTGGAAAAAAATGTTGCTTCTTTGCATTAATTAGTTGAATGTAAGTTTAGTTTTCACTAATGAATTCCTCTCAAGACATAATAATAAAAGTTCCCGCCACTTGAAAACAACAAATTTGTATTGAATTGTTTTTTTTTTCTTCTCCTTACTGTAAGTTGAATTGTTAACTGTTTTTTAAAAGAGCGGTTAAACAGTTTTATTTTGAAAGAAAATGATGATCTACCATATCAGCACACAGCACAGTAAGTGAAGTTCCTTTTCACAAATGTACACAGGATTTAAACGTGTAAACACTACTGTATGGAACACACTTAGAACATTATAGCATACTGTATTTGCAGTTTTAACACACAAAAATTAGCTATAGAACAGACAAATTTAGCTATGCATTTTCATTCTAAAAAATAATTCTAAATTTCGTTTCATTCTTAAAAGAAAATTTAATTCTAAAAAGAAAATTTAATTCTAAAAAGAAAATGTCATTCTAAAAATATAATGTCATTCTAAAAAGAAAATGTCATTCTAAAAAGAAAATTTCATTATAAAAAGAAAATTTCATTCTAAAAGGAAAAGTTTAATCTAAACCCAAATTTTATTTTTTTTTTCTAATTTCAATTTTCATTCTCAATAAACAAGAACTCCGTTTTAATTCTAACTTACATTCGAATGTTTTTTACTAAATTTAAAACACATAATTGAATTTTCTGACCAAACTTAATAATCTACACCATTGCATGAGCGTTAATTAACCCTAAACCAAAGCCTATACCGGTACATATACTGTACATGTAAAACCAAAACAGTTAAAGTGTTTTTCCTCTCTGCCAATCACCAATCAGATTAAACATCATGCCCAACCGCTGCCATATTGACTTCAAAGTGGACAGCAACTTTCATTGTTACCCTTATGGATTGTAACATAACATGTACTTGTCACATAAACTTCAAAAAAAAATATTAAGTTAACGTTTTAAAAGATTAAAATCTTAACATCGAAATCATGAATGCACTTTAGCAACAACAAAAAAAACTTTAAAATAAAAGCAAGCGTGAGAAATATATTATTATATGTAAAAAAACAGAACATAATTTCCCGCTATTAATTCATTGCACGCTCATATTAATACGTCACGTGCTCTGGTCTGCAGATTTAAATCATTTCAAATAATCGAATGTTTTTTTTTTAATCAATGGAGATCGAGCTTTGCATGTCAATTAATTAATTTAAAAAAAAATTGGAATTTTTTTTAATTAAAATTCCATTTAACTACTAATTGATCACAGCAAATAAAAACAACGCCAAAAAAATAATTACAACAGGGTTATCATAAGATATGTGTTCACATAATGATGTGTGTGAATATTAATCAAACGAGACACTTTTGTATTGTTTACTATAGAATTTATTCCAGTTTCTTTTCTTTTAAATTTTTAGTTAATAAAGAAATGAGACAAATAACCATTGTGAGCAATGCAATTTATTCCCGTTTCTTATTTAGTAATTTTTCAATTAGAATGAA
Organism: Helicorthomorpha holstii; assembly: GCA_013389785.1. Lineage (NCBI taxonomy): Eukaryota > Metazoa > Arthropoda > Diplopoda > Polydesmida > Paradoxosomatidae > Helicorthomorpha > Helicorthomorpha holstii. The sequence goes on along the minus strand of JAAFCF010006680.1, from coordinate 2,214,079 downwards.
ATTTTTCTTTTAGAATGAAATTTTTCTTTTAGAATGAAATTTTTCTTTTAGAATGAAATTTTTCTTTTAGAACGAAATGTTTCTTTCAGAACGAAATTTTTCTTTTAGAAAGAAATGTTTCTTTCAGAATGACATTTTTTAAATTTTTCATTCTAAAAGAAAAATTTGTTTAATTATTTACTGTATTAGTAAATTTTCAAAAATAAATAAACGAGACAAAAATCAATTGTGAACAATGCAATTTATTCTCGTTTCTTCATTGACAATTTTTCCACTGAAGAAATGAGACAAATCTCAATAGTAACCCATGCATTTTCTTCCCATTACATACAACCCATCTCTAACCACATATATCTTGTAATCAGCCTGTGTTATTAAGCAAACCCAACATAAAAAAAGGTAAATTAAAAGCTATGTATGAGCATGGAAACACAATGTTTAAAAGCTACTTTAACTCCCTCCTCCTTCTTTTTATAGTCTGTTATTACACATGGGGTGGGGTAAGGATAGAGGTGGGTTGGGGGTAGGGATAGGCAACTCCTCTCTTTATAATATTAAGTGAAATGGCAACGGTGAAATCACTTATACTCCATATTAAAAGAGTTTAGTGCATCACAAATGGAATTAACTCTCCCGCAAAATGGCAATAAAAGCTCAAAAGACTAAAAGACTATGGTTTTACATTATCTCTCTCTTGCTTTTCTATTATTTTCTTTTTATATACACACTGTACACACTCAGGTCTATATACAAGGATGACAACACTGTGTGTATACCCAACTATTGTATAAAATAACATTATATAATCCATAGACAAGTATTTATAAACAAGCCAAAAAGAAAAACATTATTATAATAATAATATGCGAGAAGCAATCTCATTCATTGTTATTCATCTTTTATTTTTTTTATTGTAAATGTAATGTTTTATTATGGCCCTTTTAAAAGTTAAAATGCCCCCGTAGACTTACAGCTTAAATGCATAAGAATCATAATACTGTAGTTGTGTGTAAGGGCCTAATAGAGAATTAAGTGGTGGGACAAATGGTATACCGTATTTTTATATCAGAAATTAGCATAATTACTTCTTAATAAGGAAGAAAAATTAAGATTTAGGACATTTCAGCACTGAATAGATAATTAACCACAAGCAATTTCGTCATTGACATTAAGTAGTCATAAAGGAAGTTTAAAGGTTGAAAGTGCAACATTTGAGGTTTAGAATATAATTTTTATTTTCATTCTAAAAGAAAAAATCTCATTTTAAAAGTTAAATTTTCATTCCAAGAGTAGAATTTCATTCTAAATGAAGAATTTTATTCTAAAAAGAAATTTTCATTCTAAACGGAAAATTTCATTCTAAAAGGATATTTTTATTCTAAAAACAAATTTTCATTCCAAAAGAGAATTTCCATTCTAAAAGAAGTATTTTATTCTAAAAGGAAAATTTCATTCTAATAATAAATTTTAATTCTAAACGGAAAATTTCATTCTAATAACAAATTTTAATTTTAAAAGTAAATTTTCATTCTAAAAATAAACTTTCACTTTAAAAGTAAATTTTCATTCTAAAACTATTTGTCTAAAAAATTGCTAAAACCGCATGTGTTGCATTTTTTTATACCGATTTTTTTTTATGACAAAAGATAAAATTCATTCCATTTCTATAAAACATAAATTTTCGAACATTATTCTACCCTATATAAAAACGCACGTGCATTTTTATCTTACGTGAATTTATCAGAACATTAAAAAAACCGATTTTTCAGAACAATTTATTAATTTCAGTTTTCCTAAATTCTCAGTCAATATTAAAAACAGCATATAAAAGCAAAAGCAAAATGAATGGAGTGCTGACGTTTGAGCGTCAAGAGGGCGTCTTTTAACGCTTGTAAAACGCCCGTTTAAAAAGTGGCCATGAATTTATTTTTTTTTTAAATTCATAAAGCATTCTATTCCACGTTAATAATAAAAAAAAATAACAGACAAGACTTTTTTGGGTTTTTATTATAGAAACAGTTTTGTCTGTGGTCAAAGCGGTTACTCGAGTTTCTTTTTCAGTCATTTAGTTTAACCGTTGTGACCCCTTGCAAAAATATATTCAACACACACACACACACCTTAACCTCGCATCTGGGTCTTTTCTCTCTTTCTTCACCCCCACCCCATGCCACCTACTCCCCCTTACCAACCACCACCCACCCATCTTAACATGTTGATTTCGTAAGGCAATATACAATACATAATAGACTGAGACAGAGAGAGAATTTAGCTCTTAATTTCCATAGCAGCCATTTTGTAGTGGCCAGATAGCCAATCTCACCTGTTGCCAGGTGTGGTTCTCAAAAGCCTTATTAACGCACGAATTGCTTTATATGTTTTAAATTAAAAACAATAAATTATATTTTTTAAAAAAAGAAATATATAGGAAGGAATAACACCCTCATCGTCATCATCTTCCACCTTCATCTCGATTACTGATAACCATATGCAAATGCAATTCAATGCAAATATTAAAATGAATATTCAAAGCTTTAAAAAAAATAAATTGTTTAAATTAATGAAGACAATTGAGTAAATCATCTCAATGCTGGTCCAACCCACTCCCCCCCCCTTTCGTTACCCCCCTTTACTGTATTTGGAAGATAAAAAGTGCTGTAAAAATGCAGATGGCTGCTCACAGCTAATGTATTTTCATATTTTAGAAACCTAATTTTTTTTAAAGATATTTAAGTGTTAAGTCTATGACATAATTTCAGCTTGAAAGTTAATCAGAGAATTTTAACATGGAAAGCCTATGAGAATAAATTTTAACATGGAAAGTCTATGAGAGAATTTTAACACTGAAAGTCTATGACAGAATTTTAACATTGAAAGTCTATGAAAGAAATTTAACATTGAAAGTCTATGAGAGAAATTTAACATTGAAAGTCTATGAGAGAAATTTAACATTGAAAGTCTATGAGAGAAATTTAACATGAAAAGTCAATGAGAGAGAATTTTAACATGAAAAGTCAATGAGAGAATTTTAACATGAAAAGTCAATGAGAGAATTTTAACATGAAAATTTAAAAATGAAATTTAACATTAAAAAAAAATCTGGATAATAATTTTATCATGGAAGTCTATAGAATAATTATTAGTAAGTTAACATTTAAAACTTTTTTTTGAAGAGTTCTAAAAAGGATGAAAGCTCACGTGCAAGTAATTAAAATAATTTCCACTTATGTTTTTTGTAATTTTTCCACCACAAAATCACGTGCGTAATCGGTTTTAGAACACTGAAAAGTGCCTTTAGAACATTTTTTTTTTAAAAAACAAGAAACTTAAACAGAACTAAACCATCAACAACAAAAAAATTAGAATGCCAATAAGTCACGTACTGTAGAACGTTTTTAAAAACATTTAAATGTGTTCTAAAAGCTACAAGTGCTACAAATGTGTCCCTAATTCCATTGTAAAAACATGTTGTACAGCCATTTAGGGTTAAATAAGTCCAAGTGTTAAATGCAGGGTATAAAATTAAATGGGATAAAAAATAGGGGGAAGAAGGGATAATTTTGTACACACACACACATATATAATAAGCTATTTAAAAGGTCAAAATCCTTAATCTACAGTACAAGTTAAGGGGATCTTGACTACTGTTATACTGTTATAGATTGATCCCCTTAAAAGCTAAAATGTCTAGCCAAATCCACATCATCCATATACTGTACTGTATATTTTGATAAGTGTAAAAATACAACAACCACCTAAAAAAGTACTAAAAAGGCAAATCAGCTTTCAGTTGACTGCCTATATTATCACCCAAGAATAGATATCGTTTTCAATCAACAACAAAAAAAAAATCTCTCTCTTTTTCTCTCTCTCTTGCTTTTGCTTGCTTTCCATAGAACCCAATGCCAAACCCTTAAACAATTTACATACACCAGGTGATTTTCCACTTTAGAACACTAGTTGGAACGTAAAAAGAAAGAAAAAACAGACATTGGAACTGATGTCATTTAGTTCACTTTCTTAATTGGCCCTTATTCCTTGTAGCAGAAAATAAACCTAGTTCTATTTTTTTTTTAAATAGAATTTTAGTTCTATTTTAATTTTATTGACAAGAAATAAAACGAGACAGAACGCCATTGGAACTAGTGTTCTTCAGTCTCGATTCTTAATTGTTCTTAGCACGATTTTATGTTATCCAACAAGAAAGAAAAGAAACGGGAAAAATCTCCATTCGAACTAATGTTATTTAGTCTCATTTCCTTTTCGTTATTAACACTTTTTAAGTTTCCCAACCAAAAAAAAAAAAAAAAAGAAAGAAACGGGAAAAATCTCCATTGGAACTGATAATATTTAGTCTCTCAAGACTGTACTTTTAGCCCTATTTTAATTTTATTGACAAGAAATAAAACGAGACAGAACGTCATTGGAACTCATGCAATTTAGTCTCATATTTTTATTCGCTCTATTTTAAAAGTAGTCCTACTGCATGTAAAGCACGTGCGTAATTAAGTCTCCATGGTTACATATTTAAAACTATTTACAACATTAGAACACTCGGTTCTTTGTTCACAGGCTTTTTTTTTTTCTTTTTTTCATTACAAAAATTAAACGAGACAAATCTCCATTGGAACTAATGAAATTTAGTCTCGGTTCTTTATTAGGGGGGAAAAATTGCCATTCAAACTGACCTAATTTAGTCTCATTTCACTATTTTCCTAATGACAACAAAAAAAGAAACAGGACTAATCACCATTATCACAGCTGCAATTTAATCTCAAGACATTAATTTTAATTTCACGAGACAAATCGCCATTGAAACTAATGTTATTTAGTCTCATTTCTTTATTATTTCAATATTAACACTATTTCATTTTCCCCAACAACACCAAAAAAAAAAAAAAAAAAAGAAACGAGACAAATCACCATTCGAACAGATGTAATTTAGTCTCATTTCTTCATTATCACACTCAAAAAAAACAAAAAAAAAAAACTGGCGTTCCAATTTCGAAAACGCCCCTGTAGGTCTACACACAGATAGACACACACAAGTACAACTAACTCCTGAACCCCCTCTTTCCCCTCCCCCTCCCTCCCTCTCATCTCAATATCCCCCTTTCCATACACACTACACACATACATACATACATACATACAGACACTCAAAAACGCATCGTTTGCTTACGGTTTGTTAAGTCCTAACTTTACCACCATTTACGACTCTAAATTGATTCCCGCGCATAATCGCATCATCATTTCCTTACGTATACATATTTCTACTTAAGAAAAGAATAAATACACTTTTAGACTTTTTAAAGAATCAAAAAAAAAAAAAAAAAAAAAAAAAAAATACACAAGAAGAAGCAGAAGAAGAGAAAACGAGGAAGAAGAAGAAAAATTGAGGATGAGAAATATACAAGTCTCATAGGGAGCCATGAATAAAAGTAAAATGGATAGAAAGCGCGGGATAGGATAGAAAGAGCGGGAGAAGAAAGATGGAGGGAAGAGAACACACAGGACCTTCTGAGTTAACAAAACAAGTACTAAACTGGTTGTTGGAAACACAATGAGAGTTATGTGCATAACGTTATATCAAAAAAAAAGACCCTTTAAAATCATCCCAAACTCAACTACCCCATCCCATCCCAAACACAACACAACAAACCCCCCTCAAAAATACATAAAAGTCTAGTACATGTACTGAGCAATTGCAGCCATGTCTAGGTTCCACTTTCCTCCCCTCTTCTCCCCTATAAAGAACCTTATTTCAACAAAAGGTACAATTGAAAAGACCCAAATATAGGAAATTGTCCAACGCTTTGGGGCTTCAAATGTTCCTCCTTCCATCTGAGCAACGATAACCTCGATTACAACAATTGCAAACACAAAAGATAATCTTTTTTGTATAAAAAAAATCCCTTAAACTATTCAGAGGGATCACTAGAGGCCCCAAACTTTTTTTTTTTTTTGACAAAAACCTACAAATTTTTGACAAAAGGGCATCAACCATTTTAAAGAAGGTGATAAGTGACAATTGAAAATCAATGCAAAATCAATGGTTAACAGAAAATGCAGTTACGACATTCTTGAAAGTGAAATAATAAAAAGCGCAAAAATCGTGTTTTTTTTCTTTTTTGGAGGGGGAAATTTCTACCGGAAGTATTTGATCAAAATGGTCCTTTAAAGGTTCCTCCCCATTTTAGGACTCTGATTTTTTTAATGGGATTTAACAAATTGTAATGATGGGCCCATATGGAAATTTATTTAAGTAAAAATTTGGTTAATGTTTCTTACCTGTTTGGAAAAGACGGCGATGTCTTCGTTGAAGGACTCGGAGGAACATACGTCACCCCCGGCAACTCCAGGTTCCCTCGGCGTGCATGTTGCCAGTTCGCATTTCTCAAATATCAAAGCCAACAATGGAAACAGTGGATGTCTAATAAAATTAAATGAAAAAGAAAAAAGAAATAAATATATATAAAACACACTCTGTTATTATGTAATAAAAATGTTTAAATTAGGCGTAAAATTTCATTATCATTAAAAAGCCCATTAAGTTGCCCTTTTATCCTCTCCCCCTCCCCCCCCACTACTTCACAAATGGCGATAATATAGTGTTACAATGCTGTTCGAAAAAATAAAAGATTATTACTACAACTTTCTCAGTTAAAAAATTCGAATGTTTTTTAATTTTTGTTAACAAATCGAACGTTTTCGTTTCAGTTGATTTTGTGTTATTCTCATTCTAAAATTATTTTGGTATCAAATAGAACGATTTTGATTTTATGTTTTTTATAATTTAA
>JAAFCF010006680.1:2133275-2168010 GCA_013389785.1 Helicorthomorpha holstii | reverse complement strand
AAAAGTATGCAGATGCGCAAAATGTTGCACCGACACCTTCGCCGATTACATCACGGAGACGTAACGAATCCAGTTCGGTTACGTGTGTGTTTAGTTTACGGCATATTCGGTATTCCAGCAACGTAATCGAGAATCAGATACCGTAAACACAATTATTGATTGATTATTATTTGGTAATAGCAATTATAATTTTTAAAATATTATAAATCATTAATTTTCTGATTAAAATTAAGATATTTCGTGAGTTTGATACTGTACGTAATGTTTTATAGAACGTATAGTTAATTTGAATAGCGTGAGTGCGTAAGCCGTATTCGACGGTTTCAAAAATTCGAACGTTTTTAAAATACTGTATTGAAAATTTATGAAATGTAACCCAGTGTTTATATACAAACGTGTTCAGTTTAAGGTCTTAATAATCAATCAAATTGTAAAACTGGTAATGTTAAACGTTGCCGATTTACAGCAAGTCTACATTTCACATAAAATAACACGAGAAACTCCAGCGAGTAATTTGTTAATATTAATAGTTTATTTTACTATTACCGTACTTTAACTTCATATCTTCAAACTTGCGCTCTTTCTGTACAATTAAAAGTAAACAAACAAATAGTTAATGTCTTGCAATTTGTAAATTAAAGAAACGAGATTAAATCTCAGCAGTTACAATGCTAAATAATCTCGTTTCTTTATTTAACGCGTAGAACAAAACAAAATAAAATCACTCTACGTATTAACTTTACCTCAACAGATACAGATCTACGTTTCGCTTTAAATGCTCTCTCAAAATGAATCTTATGCACGATGGTCCTTTCTTTACCAAGCAAATTATTCCTCATAGCATCTGTAGCAGCGCATCTTGCTGCCATTTTCACTAAATCAGACATATCAGCACCTCTGTAATTAAAGAAAATAAAAATTATAACGGCGTCAGTAAATCTCAAAACATTCGAAATCACAGAAAGAATGAATACAAAAATTTAAATCACCATAGCAACCAACACAAACCCTCAAAAACATTCCAAAACTTAAATTTAAAAAATGTGAGCAGGTGCGTCTTTTAGTTGCCATGGTGAGTTACAATAAACCAATTTTAATTCTTTATAATTTTAAATACTCACGAAAATCCGTTACATCTTTCATCATTTCCTAAATCAGATAAAGAAACGTCAGGACCTAAAGGTGGGTTTTTGCCTCCCTAAAACATGATTTCATTTCAATATCATACAGTAATTACACGTTAAAAATAAAATAATTTATACTTTTGTAACTGCATTGAGAATGTCTACTCTTCCTTCAGGTGTTGGCAAACCAATGGGAATCTGAATGTCCAGTCGTCCAGGCCTTGTGATGGCTTCATCCAGTTTATCCAGGCGATTAGTAGCAGCGATTACAAACACATCCCTCCTCTCGTTAAATCCATCCAATTCAGTCAGCAATTGAGTAACCACACGATCAGTAGCTACATTCTGAAATCAATCAATCAAAACAACAAATCACGAGTTATGATATTTCAGAGCATCTTAAACAAAACAAAACTAAAAAAAGTATAAGAAACTGTACATGAGAACTGTCACTTCTTTCTGTACAAAGTGCGTCGATTTCATCAAAAAATATGACACATGGAGCTGCACTTTTTGCTCTTTCAAACACTTGTCTGATTTTTCTTTCACTTTCACCTAAAAACTACAAAAAGAAATTTCCATCAAATTAAAATAAGTTTTCTTAATAAATTCTCTATCAAGTGTTTTGGTTTACTTTGTCCATAACTTCTGGTCCTTTAACAGAAATGAAATTCAGTCTTGCTTCATTTGCAACTGCCTGTGGTTTCATTAAAATATAAAAGTTAAATTAGTTTAAGTTGATTATGTAAAATGAGAATTGAAAAATGCTTTTTACTTTTGCCACCAGTGTTTTTCCACAGCCTGGTGGTCCCCATAATAAGACGCAAGATGGAGTTTCAAGACCTAAATCTTTAAATTCTTCACGGTGTTTTAATGACCCCTAAAGCAGTTCACAAAAGTTAGTAGAGAAAAGCTGATTAAAAACAAGCAGGCAGTTAACTTTGATTAATTAGCAAGTTTACCAAAATAGACAACAGGATTCCTTCTCTAACTTCACTTAAAGCTCCAATGTTATCCCAGGAAACATCAGGAATGGTGGCAAATCCTTCACGTTTAACTAATGGTTGCACCAACTTCAAAGCTGCCTAAAACAAAACAATTCCCCCCCAATGTTATTAGCATATTTTAAAAAACAATTTCTTGGCTTCATAAGAAAATCATAAACTTTAGTTTCATTTCCATTAAAAATAAAACAAAGAAACGAGAGAAATCTCCTTCGAAACTAATCCATTTTACTCAGGGTTATTTTTCTAATCAATTAAGAAACCAGAAATCATCGTTGTAATAAACGTAAATTAGTCTCGGGTTTTTTTAAGTGACAAATAATTGCGAGATTTTCTTATAAAACCTTCAACAAGTTACCTTAAAGTCAGCCATTTCAACGAGTAAATCCTTAACATCTTCTACAGTCAATCTAAAACATTTCAAACTTAATTCATTCAGTTGCTTTTCTTCATCAGCCAATTCCATCTTCTTCTTCTTGCATCTTTCCGAGTGCTTAGTCACCCTTAATCTACAATACAAAAGAATAACATTAAATTACCATAGCAACTAAAAGCGCACATTCTCAATTTTCATAATATAAAATTACAAATCTTTAAATTTAGAATGTTTTCATGCATTCTCCAATTTCTGATTCTTAATGTTTAGAATGCATAAATTTAAATCTTAAAGAGAGCTAAATAAAGAGAATGTGAACGTTTTGGACGTCATACCTTTGAACTGCACTCTTCGCTGCTTTAGCGCATAACAAAAATAAATCTCCACCAACATAGCCTGGAGACTCATCAGCCACCTCCATCAGATTCACACTTGGAGCAAGTGGAAATGTTTTGCACATAACTTCCAATATCCTAAAAAAAGACCACTTTAAACACTATTTTGCCCTCAGAAAAAACCATATAAACAAATTAAAAACCTCTTTCTTGCTTCAGCATTAGGAGCTTCAATACAAATTTTCTCTTCAAACCTTCCTACTTTTCTTAAAGATGCATCCAGAACGTCTGGTTGAGTTGTGGCTCCAATTACAAGAACATGTTTGTCATAATCCATCTTATTCAGTTCTGTTTAAAACAAATTATTATTTAAACAAGAAAAATCAACATAGAAATCATCACTATTTTTTTTTCTAAGACAGAACCAAGAAACGAGACCAATTGCTGTTGGTTTCTCAGTTTCTTTCTGCCCTTAAGATTTAATCTCGTGTCTTTAGTTCACTTTTAAAAATCAATTTTATATTTACTATTAAAACAACGCTTCAACTGAGAAACCATCTTAAAGTACATTCCACTTTGAGCAGTGTCCTTATTTGTTATTATTGCGTCAATTTCATCGATGAATATAACTGATGGAGCACTTTCAATTGCCATTTTAAACAAATCTCTTAATTTCCCCTCAGATTCGCCAGCCACGTCATGAATCAGCTCAGTTGAATCCATTTTAAAATATGGCAAATCCAGTTCCTATGCAACACATTAAGGGTTGTAATTACCACACAATAACTAAGCTAATTGTAAATTGTATTACCCCTGCTATGGCGTCAGCTAAAAGGGTTTTCCCACAGCCAGGAGGTCCATGAAGAAGCAATCCATGAGGCAGGGGAACATGTAGTGACCGGTAAGCTATACTTTCCATCAAATGACTAATGAACTCACAAAGATCTTTAATTGTATTTTCCATTCCACCAATAACATCAAAAGTGACAGTGGATTTCTCTGGCAATATATCTGCTGATTCTAAAAGAAAAAATAAAAAAAATATTAAACTTGACCAAAAGTATGAGAATTATACACGTTACTTGGTTTTTTGGCTTCTAGTTTTACAACACTTTTGGCTTTTTTCTTTCTTGATTCTCCATTTTCCTCAATTTCCTTCATAAAAAATGTAGAAATTAGATACAAATTTTGCTTTTTTACACTTACAACTTACATTGTCAGTCTTGTTGTCTTGCTTTTGTTTTGTAGATGATGATGAACCAGTTACTGAAGTTTCTAGTTTACGTTTCCTAGTGTACAATTCACGTAGAGCAAGATTGGCACTGTTTGGATCCTTAAATTATAGAAATTACTAATTAACATTTCTCAGTTCAATTTATTAAAGTTAAAAATAAAAAAAAATAAAACCTCATAAGCAACAAATTTTTCATTGTCAGTTGAGAAGTCACTGTCACCCATAGAACCCACGCTAAAAAGAACAAAAATACATTAATAAAACAAACACAGAATTATCCACAATGATTAAATAGTTCTAAATGAACTTTATTATTTATTTAAATTACATAAATAATTACAATAATTAAACTACTGTAAGTGACTATTGTAAGTACCGATATAAACGTGTTAAAACAAGTTAGTACAAACGTATCTAAACTAGTACAAACATGTTTAAACAAGCTAAAATGTTCGTATCAATTTAGGACTTGATTCAATTCGGTTTTTAAACTGCATTAAAAACTGCTGCATTCGAAAAACTAAAGTAAACCAAGTCCTTATTTGAAATTTCATTCACATGAAAAAATGAAACGTTCGTTTATATAAATAAGAATAATTTAAATTTTTAAAATTTAGAACATATAAAATTTATAGTGGTTGAAATCAGATACTACACTATTCTAAATGATAAAACGACGCCTTTAAGACATCGCCTTAAGATTTTTATCTCAACTTTTACTTAAAAAAAAAATTAATAATACCCTTGGTCAGATTCGCCGTCATTATTTATCACAGACTCGCAGTCATCACTGTCCATTTCATCGTCATAATCATCGTTATCAACATCATCGACGTAATCAATCGCTGTAAAATAACAAAATCTTATTACAATTCGAACGTTCGAAATTTAAAAATAATAAAATGAGTCGTTCATAGGCAAAGTGAATCAAGTCACATTTTCAAAAAAAATGAGTTAGACATGTATTAAAATGCAAAATTTGCATATCTTTCTAATGCAATAAAGCGTTTTATAATAACTTTAATTTTTGACTCTAAAATGGTGCTTATACGTGTTTGCTTGTGAAAGAATTTAGAAATATATCTTTTGGCAAAGTGGATTAAGTCCATCTCCATTCGCTATAGCATGGGTGTGACGTCACTTGTAACGGTCAAATGAATAGCGCTTGTAATGAACTAACTTTCTACAAATTTAACCCGGTATATAGTATTTTCTTTCGATCACAATTCATTTTAACAGTCATGGATTCACGTAGTAAACATACAAATTACATTACTTTAGCATAATCGATTAAAATTAAATAATTCCCAGCATACCAAAGCTACGTGTATTACACAAGGGAGAAAAATTCAAACAGAAAATATATTATTCCGAATTAACTCATTTATACTGTAGTAATGTATTAAAAATCATTAAGTTAATTATTATTATCCTTAATTATTGATTATTTAAACAAATATTCGCGATTTCATAATAGAAAGTGGACCTAATTCACTTTGACTCAACGTGAAAATACAATTTATTTCCGTGGCAAGATGAATTAAGTCCACATTTTCAAGTTTGCATGCTCACCATTTAATTACTAGTGAAAATATAATCACTAAAATGACCAACAAATTTAAGTTGAAGTGTAATAATAATTTACAAACAATTTCTACACAAAAATCTGGTTTGGATCGGAAAATACAGCGCGTCAACTTTACCTCTCAATATCTCGGAATCACTTTTGTGTGACTTGATTCACTTTGCTTATGAACGACTCAAATGTGTAAATTTCGAAATGTACCTTTTGAGACAGCGTTTCTAAATGCAGCTTTGCTTTTACGTTTATATTCCCTAATAATATCGTTAATAATTAATCAACAATACTTAAATTAAAACTGTTTAATTAAAATAAATATTATAGTACTTGAATTTGTCTTGTAGATGATCCACAACATTTTCTACATTGAGATTTTTGCTACTTTTAACTCCAGACGTTTGCATGAACTGTCAATACAATAACATTATTTTAATATAATTAAAAACCAATGGATTGTATTAAATTTTAATTAATTTTTACCTTTCTTATTCTTGGTACAAGTTGAACATCACAGCCCAAATACCTCTTTCTAGTTTTCTTAATGCGATTTTCACTTGTCCCTTTCAAATGACTTTCATTCGAATGTTCCATCGACGATACGTCTTTTCCCTGCGCTTTTTTACGCCGATTTTTCTTCTTTTTTGACGATGAATTAGACGTACTTAGCTGAATATCATCCATATTTCTTTAAGATAAAAAATACAATAACAAAACTTAATAAAAATCCAGAAAAAAAACTAAAAGAAAATCACACGCTATCTCAACATTGTGGTGTTTCAACGTTAATAAAGTTAGCAGCCGATTTACGTTCTAAATCGATTAATTCGATATCGATGTTTATCAATTATGCGATACTTAGCAACAAATGTACGGTGGCTTAGATCACAACATGCATTTTATTTCAAAATAAATAATTACTTTTATTAATGAACGACTTAACTATTAATCAAATTGCTAATGATTATTTAAAATTTAAATATAATTAACAAAATTTAATTATTTAAATTTTAAAAAAGCTAATTATATTGTAAGAATGTTTAGAAAAAATTGAGTTTGTCATGTAGAGCTACCGTACATTTATGTGCCTTTATAAAAATTACTGTATTATGATTGGCTGAACAAGAAAAGACTTGCAATTCAAATTAAAAAAAAAAACACACAAACCCACGTGGATTTTTTTTCTCTTTGATAATATCTTGGGCTAACTTTTATTTAAATTTTAAAAATAAAAAAAAAATCAAGGTAAAAATACCTGAATTAAAAAATAACAATTTTATGTTCTAAATTTAATTTTTACTCAACTGAATTAGAAAGCAAAATTAAGCTTAATCTTTTACTATTCTAAAAATGTCATTTTAATCTTTAAAAATCTAACAGTTATCAGGATTAGAATATTTTCGTGAATTCGACTGAAAATAGCGCATTTCGAACATGGCCATTAGATTTAAATTTTCAAATTGAATTGCAATAGAACATTTTGAGAAACTCCTACACAAACTATCAAAATTCCAAAAATTACAAAAAAAAAAAAAAAAAAACTTACCTTTACTTTATGAAAACACTAACTTCCTTGAATGAAAATTTCGATACTGTTTGGGTCTCTTTCACTGAAGGTCCTTTTATACCTTCACTGTTTCTAGGTCACAGCTGAACTTTTTACAAAACTCGTTTCAACAGGAATTGACTTGACTTGTACACTTGTTTTTAAAGATGTCGTGTTCTACCACGTGTAAATTTTATCACTAATCTTAAAAATTAACAGTAAATAACCGTTAACTTAAATTTTTTTTTAGAATTTACAGTTATTTTTTCCCCCAATTAACTTTATGAACAACAGTGCAGTATCCATTTCTGCAATATACAATACAATATTCGAACATTCTACGTTCCATTACGTAAATCCTCTAGAACATCACTAATTTAACAAATTACAGTGCAGTACAAATCAATCAGTTTCTTTTTAGTTAAACAGAGAGGCATTTTATAGAGTGGAAAATTTACTTCAAAATTAAACTTTAATTTAAGGAATTAGCACTGGAACTTCATCGCATCAAACTCAAGCTCTTCCTTTAGTAAACAAATAAACAATTAATTGTAAATTAAAATATCAAATAAACATGCATGGTGATTTTCTACATTATTAATAAATAAAGAAACGAGACTAAATCTCAGCAGTTCTAATGCTAAATAATCTCGTTTCATTTATTTAACGTGTAGAACACAAAATAAAACGTTCGAATTTTTAACTGCGTATTAACTTAACTTTACCTCAACAGTTACAGATCTACGTATACATTCAAACGCTCTCTCGAAATGAAATTTGTGTACAATGGAACTTTCATCGGAAGTCAAATTATTCATCAAATCATTTTCAAGAGCCAATTCCGCTGCCGTCTCCACCAATCCATTCATATCAGCATCCCTGTAATTAAAAAAAAAAAGATAATCAAATTTCACATCATTCGAAATCATAGAACGAATAAATACAAACAGTTAAATCTTCATGGCACCAACCCAAACATTCTAGATCTTAAATTTGAAAATAGTTTGGAAAAGCAGGTGCGTTTTTAGTTGCCATGGTGATTTAACAAGGATTTTTTAAATTGTCTATTTCAGCCATCAATTGAGCAAAACCAAATGATCATCCAACTAACTGGATTCTGAAAACAAAATAACCAATTAGTTAATCAATTATCAGTCTTTAAAAAGTAGAATATGCAATTCAGCTGCCACTTATTGTATAAAGACAATGTATATTATCAAAAACCATAATGCATGGGGCACAAATATCCACCTTATCAAACACTTGTCTTGCATAATTTGTACTGGAATGTACGTCACCTAAATAAATTTCACCAATTAAAAATAAGCAAAAAAAATAAAATTTAAAGAAACATTTGATACTTTGTTTATGAGGTTCTACCAATCTACTAAAAGTAAATTCAACTTTGCTTCATTAGCGACTGCCTGTGTTTTAACAAATTAAAGTTTAGTTTACATTTAGTCAAAATAGAATTCAAAAATTTCATGTATTTACCTTCATTACCAATGTTTTTCTCAACTACACTAATATCGTTCGATCTGGGGGAGAAAGAAAAAAAGAACAGTTATAAAAATTTGAAATTTCAAAGTCTGGTTCTATAATTAGCCAACTCCAATACAAAAAGTATGCAAATGCGCAAAATATTGCACCGATACATTCGCCAATTTCGGTTCGGTTACGTGTGTTGTGTTTAGCTTACGGCATAATTATTTCATATTCGGCATTCCAGCAAAACGTCATCGAGAATCCGAATAATCAGATGACAATTAATTATGATTTGGTAATAGCAATTATAATTTTTAAAAGATTATAAATCAGTAATCTTCTGATAGAAATTCAGATTATATTTCGTGTGTTTGATACTGTACCGGTACGTAATGTTTTATAGAACGGCTTGAATTTTGAATGGCGTAAGTCGAATTCGACGGTTTCAAAAAAAATTCGAACGTTTTTAAATTACTGCACTGAA
This sequence comes from Helicorthomorpha holstii, assembly GCA_013389785.1. Classification (NCBI taxonomy): domain Eukaryota; kingdom Metazoa; phylum Arthropoda; class Diplopoda; order Polydesmida; family Paradoxosomatidae; genus Helicorthomorpha; species Helicorthomorpha holstii. The sequence goes on along the minus strand of JAAFCF010006680.1, from coordinate 2,158,843 downwards.
AATGTAAACCAGTGTTTATACACATACAGTACAGTATGCAAACTTATTCATTTTAATTGTGGATAAAATAAATTCATTAAGTGTTACAAAAGCTCAGGGAATGACTAGTCCTATTTGTTTTAATTTTGATGTGAATAATAACATAAAATTGATGATCAAATACAACAGTTAAATTTTCACTGCAGATCCTTTTATACCTTTGCTGTTTCTACAGTAGGTCACAGGTGACTCAGGTAACGAAGGGCTTTTTACAAAACTTGTTTCAACAGGAATTTACTTGTTTTAAAAGAATTCGTTCTACCAGCTGTACTTTTTGGTTAATAAACTTAAAAATCCCTTAAAGAGATCACAATTTACAGTTATTTTTCACCAATTTAAACCGCACCAATTCAACACATGAAAAACAAAATTTTGAATGACAGTTCGAATATTCTGCGTTACGTTACTAAGAGTAATTACTGCGTTACGTTGCTATCAAATAAAGTTATAAACAAACGCACGTGTTTCTGTGCTTTCCAACGCAACATCACCAAACTACAGTGGCTCACTACGATATAAAAAACATAAAATCTTTTTACAAACTGTAACTATATTTTTAGGTTTATTAAAATGTAATTAATGTTTTTATGATTCAGTAATTTAATTGTGTTTAATTATAATTAATAAATCATTAGCAAAATAATTGACTAAAAAATTGCAATTTTCAATAAAGCCACGTGTGTATGTTCTAAGGCCCCGTACATAAAAAAAATCGACTTAAGTGCATCGTTCGATTATTGTAATCGACGTTCGGAAAATTAAATAATCGATGTTAACGATATTTCGTCTGCTTAATTTAAAACCGCGTGTATTGAGATATTGCTTCTTGTCATTGTTTTAATTAATTCTTATTAATTTGTGTGGATTTAAAAAATACATAAGATGGAAATTGAAGATGAGACAGCGTCTCTGAGACAAATGCTAAGTGAACAAGGGTCATTATCAAGAGCTACAGGTTCATCAACGTTTTGTCAAGGTGAATCTTTATCATATTTTTTTCTTCAACTAAAAGACTAATTTCTTAATTTAATATGGATTCTAGGTAACAGTATTGTAACAAGCTCAGTCTACGGTCCTTTGGAAAAGAAATCGGACACTGATAATAATTCAAAAATTAATCTAGAAGTTGTTTATCAGTCTAAATCTGGTCTTTCAGGTAACTGTTTTAACTTGTCCGAAGATCAATAAAGTATTGATTTATAAGGATTATTTTTTCCTTCGATTGTAGGATGTTACGAAAGGTTAATTGAAAGTCTAATTAAGAACACGAGCAGAAGTATAATTATGGAATCAGAGTATCAACGATCACAGCTGGCCATTGTGATTCAGGAAACACAAAACGGTGGATCGGTATGTACAGTATATTAATTAACAGCTAAAGTTTCTATTAAACGTCATAAAAATGCTTTGTTAGTGTTCTACTGCTCACAAAAGTAAAACTACTATTTACGCACGTGAACTTAAATGTGTAAAGAGATTTCGAACACTGAAAAGCGTGAAGAAATTCCGAATACAGAAAACAGTAGAGAAATTTCAAACCTTGAAAAGTGTAAAGAGATTTCGAACGCTGTAAAGTAAAAAAAAAATGTTTTTGAATACTGAAAAAAGAAAAAAAAAATTCGAACGTTGAAAAGTGTAAAGAGATTTAGAATACTGAAAAAGGAGAAAAAAAAATTCGAACGCTGAATAGAGATTTCGAACGCTGTAAAGTGGAAAAAAATTTCCAACATTAAAAAGAGAAGAAAAAAAATTCGAACACTGAAAACTGTAGAAAGATTTCGAACACTGAGAATATTATAAAGAGATTTCGAACACTGAAAAGCGTGGACAGTATATTAGAATATTCAAAAGCAAAAACAAAAATAGAGTTTTTAGAACACTTTGAAATGCTTTTTTAGAACGTGTATAGAAACTACACAATTATCCGTTTAAATTTTGAAGTTATGATTGTGTTTTTTAATTAGATTATTTCGTGTTCTACAAACGCTGCTTGCCTTGCGTTAATCGATGCAGGAGTGACGTTAAGGTGTCTCACAGCTGCTGTAACGTGTGTCATCACAAATGAAGACAACATTATAGTCGATCCATCCACTGAACAGGAGCAGGTAAGATACCTTTTAGAAAATAACACATGTAAAACCTTATAAAATAATATATTAATGTTGTTGCTAGGATGCCAAAACCACCTTGTTTTTCGCCTTTGAAAGCCAAACACTGAAAGTGATTTCTTCATATACCAAAGGGCTGATTAGCAGACAAAAGTATCAGGAATGTCTGTCACTTTGTAGAAATGCCAGCAAAGCCATTTTTCAATTCTATAAAAATGCTGTTCAAAGAAAGTTGTCAAAATCAGCCTAAAATTTCATTCATTTATTATTTTTTAAAAATTAACGAAATATTAAATTTAATTCGATTGGATAAATAAACGAGACTGAATGCAATGCGTTCTAATGGCGAATTGTCTCGTTTCTTTATATTTACGAAAAAAAAATTCCTCATGAAAAACATTCGAAATTTGATTTTTTGAAATTCCAGCACGGGCTAAAATGAGATCCGTTACGTTCCTATTTGATTTTTCACCTGCGAAAAAATTTGAATTAAAAATCGAACAAATTCTTAGAAACATTTGTTTTACTTTTTCAAATTGAAATTCTATATTATAATATCAACAACTTTTTTTTTTGTTTGTTTTTTTGCATTCGACAATTAATGAACAAGGCGAGAGCATAAAAATAATAAAAAGAAAAAATAAGAATCCTTCAATTTTTCAAATTTTCTTCTTTTTTTTTTTTTTTAAATAAAAAAAAAATGTATAATACAAAAGAAAATCAATCTCTGAAAGATGGTTGATGCTTATTTATGGGCTTTTCTTGAATAATTAATTAGCAAATAGTAAAAATTAATTAAAAGCACGTGAGGTGTGTGAATAACCAATAAATCAATTACAATAAAATGCACTTTAATTTCACAAATGTTTTTATTATAATAAACCAAAAATTAAAAACTGATATTAACTTTTTTTTTATAATTTTTTTTTTTTTTTTGTATTTTGGCAATAAATTGAAAATGGTCGTCGAGTGTGGCTCCATCTCTCTACATCATTATCATTCTGTTATTATAAAATGGCTGCTTTTTTTATACGCAAAAAATAAATTACAAATAATAATAATTATAATCGAATGAGGAATTAAGCATCAACCACATTTGAAAGAATTTCATTTACAAAACCGATTATTTTTTTTTAAATATATAAAACAAAAATCACACGATAATAAACCCAAAAAGAAAGAAAAATGAATTGTAAAACCCGAAAAAAAAAAAAAAACAAAATCATTATTAATTATTGCCAATAAACAGCGTTCATAATGGGTTTTTTTTTTCTTTTCTTTTAATTTGGGCGGAAATGGGATTAATGGGTCGGTTGGAACTTTACATTGGTTGCATTCGCATTTTTCGATTTATAGAACAAATTTCCATGGGCGACTTAAAAACACTTTAAAAATTAACAAGTTAAATAAAATGGTGTTTTTTTAATTATGAAACATTCGAATATTTATTAGAAAATTTGAAATATTCAAATGTTTTTTTTTTATTTGAAAACATTCCAATATTTATTAGAAAATTTAAAACTTTCGAATGGTTTTTTTTTATGTCGATAAAACAATTCAAAACATTCCATAGTTTTAATTTAATTTTTAAAATTCCAAATTCGATAATCCTTTTTTGAAAATTATACAGTAAATTCGAATAGTTTATATGTTGATATAATAATTAAAAACATTCCATGGTTTTATTTCAGTTTTTAAATTTAGAATCCTTCTTTTTTTAAAAAAAATTATAAATTCGAATGTTTTTCTTCATTTAACTTTCAAAAAGGAATGTTTTATTTTTTGTTGAATTTTTAATTTATTTATTAAAAAAAATTTGCTGTTTAAAAACATTCGAAATTCTTTTTATCAAATATTTTAAAACAATTATTATCAACAAATATTTTAAGTTTTATTCATTTACTGTACGTTCTTCTAAATTAGAACGTTTTCCATTTCAACTGTTTTTAGACGACCAAAATAAAATAAAAACATTCGAAGTTTCTTTTCATCAGTTAAATAAACTATTAAATTAACGCACGCGTGTGTAACTTAGCAACCAAAAAAAAAATTTTAAAAGTGAATTTGCAAGCCACCCATGAAAACTCGGAAATCTATAAACCATAATTATTTTGAAATCGATATAAAAATTGAAATTTTAACTGCTAATAAAAATAATTCAATTCGTTGCTCAAATATTAATCACGTCTATATAAAGTCAATTACAATCGAGATAGAGAAAAAGTAAGGGTTTATTTCTCTTCTTCATCTTCTTCTTCTAGTTAACGACCATTACTTTTGCAAAAAAAAAAAAAAGAATGGAAGATTGAAAAAAGGGAGACAAAATTCTCCATCTCAAAACATCTTCCCCATTCAACTTCCTAAGTGTCAATGGTCTCAATAGTCATAGGGCACAATGTCATCATGCAAAGTGTATTTTTAAAAAAGATGAAACACACACACAAAAAAATGACATTAATTACTCAGCTAATGAGCTCAAGAGCTATGCCATAGCATTGCATTGCATTTCAATTCCAATCATTTTTAAAGCATCGATGGATACACAATTTTAATGGATACACCCAAGCCAATAGGAAAAAAAACAAAAACAAACCTACACATACAAAAACACACACACTAGTAATGTTACAGCCAATTTACAATTCCAATGGAGAGAAAAAAAAAAAAACTGCATCATTTTTTGTTATTTGTTTTGTTTTTTTCTTAAAAAAAAAAAAAAAAAACTCCTCTCATTTTGATAATTATTATTATTATGGTTTATGACGTAAAAAATGCGCGCGAATACAATTGTTGAACCATTGAATCATTTTGCTTCTCAAAATTAATAATAATAAAAAAAAAAGTCATTTGAAATAACTTTTTTTTTTGTAAGTAATTCACATTTTACATTTTTTTATAATGAACTGACTCGTTCAGAAGCAAAGTGGACTAAGTCACATTTGCACTTGGACCACTTCAGAATTGATGGATGGCTTTTAACAGGTCATATAGCGCCCTCTATAAGCAAATGATAAAATATTATAAATGAAAATTTATTCAATAACTCATAGAGGGCGCTATATGACCTGTTAAAAGCCATCCATCAATTCTGAAGTGGTCCAAGTGCAAATGTGACTTAGTCCACTTTGCTTCTGAACGACTCAACTATCAAGCTCTGTACAATTTCTTAGTTTTTTTAGTCTTTACTGTTTTTTTTAAATGAGCCAAAAAAAAAAAAAGCTGCTGCTTCTTTTCTTTTCTTTTTTTTTGTTAACTATTGAAAAAGTCAACAAAAAGTTGTGATGATGATGAGAAGAAATCAATCAATCAATCAATTAATGAAAAATAACTCAGAAAAAACAAAACTATAAAAGGAAGAAAAAAAAAGTGATTAAATCTTACGTGCGTATAGCCATTCGGTTACTTTTTTTTTGTTTTGGTATTTTGATTTTTAAAAAAACAAACTTGTTGATGATGTTCAACTTCTTCCTAGGGACTTTCATTTTAACTTTCTCAGGTTTCTGTGTTTAAGCTCTGACGACCACACAACCAAAATTCAAAAAAAAAAAACAATTACTAAAAATGTTCAATCCACATAGAAACCTTCTTGTCATACTCCGCCATTTGTCGAATCTGAAAACAAAACAAAAAAGATTAAATAATTTAAGGAAATTGACTATTAATAAGTAAGAGTTAGCGCTGTGCTCTTTCTTATGGTCTTTCTTTTAAGTTACAGCTCTTTAAGAGTCCAAAAGGAGTCTCAGCTGATTCAGTTTTTGTATTTTGCAGTATAATTCCAAAGTTTAGAGCCAATGAAACATATTTGAACTCGATTGACGTTTATGGTTCCTCGAAAACAAATGTGGTTCTTATGTTTGACGAATTGAAACTAAATTTCGCTTCCTAAAATTTTCATTTTCTTTTTAGAAAATTACATTTGGTTCTGTAAAAGCTCTTTTTGTTTCTTGAAAACACTCTTTGGCTCCTGTAAAAGCTCATTTTGTTTCTAGAAAACCTCTTTTGGTTCTGTAAAAGCTTATTTTGTTTCTTGAAAACTCTCTTTGGTTCCTGTAAAAGTTCATTTTGTTACTTGAAAACCTCATGTGGTTCTGTAAAAGCTTATTTTGTTTCTTGTAAACCCCATTTGATTCTGTAAAAGCTTATTTTGTTTCTTGAAAACTCTCTTTGGTTCCTGTAAAAGCTCATTTTGTTTCTAGAAAACCTCAATTGTTTCTGTAAAAGCTCATTTGGTTTCTAGAAAACCTCGTTTGATTCTGTAAAAGCTCATTTTGTTTCTTGAAAACCTCATTTGATTCTGTAAAAACCCATTTTGTTTTTAGAAAATCGAATTTGGTTCTGTAAAAGCCCATTTCCTTGAAACTCAAATTTGATTCCTTGAAACTATGATTTGACTCCATAAAAACTAATTCATATTTACAAATCTAATCTTGTTCCTTAACAGTATAAAACATTGCTACTTAAAACTCAAATTTAGTTCTTTTAAACTCTCATTTGGTTCCTTGAAACTCTCATTTGGTTCCTTGAAACTCTCATTTGGTTCCTTGAAACTCTCATTTGATTCCTCGAAACTTAGATTTGACTTCTTAAAAACTAATTCACATTTACAAACCTAATCTGTTTCCTTAAAAGTATAAAACACTGCTCCTCAAAACCACAATTTGTTTCCATAAAAGTTTTTGAAACTCAAACTTTTGATCCTAAGTTTATGACTACAATCAAATAACCTCACAAAGTGTGACCATAAAGAGCAAAACGCTACCACTCGTTACCACATTAAAACACTATATCAATATAAAGTTACGGATTTTCTGTTTTCGGTGTTGGGCAGCTGGACCCCAAATTCTAACGGTTCCATCGTCAGAGGCGCTGGCAATCATATGTGGATAACGAGAATTCCAACTAACGCAATTAACAGTTCTCGTGTGGCCTGTTAGTGTGGCAATCGGAATCTCCCTTCGAATATGCCAAATGTATACTTTGTTATCTTGAGGTAGAAAAAAACAAAACAAAATGATATGTTTTGCATTATAACAACAACAAAATATACCTTCACTTCCACTTGCAACAAAGTCGTTATTGATTCCTCCAAAACAAGAATGAATTGTAAAATAACCTTGAGTTACACCTTGAAATTTGCGTACTAAACACCTATCTTGTAAATCCCATAGATGAACCCCCTACAAAACCAATCATTCAATACGTTTATACAAAAACAAATCATTTTTAAATTAAATGTTCTTTACTTGTGTTGCTACGTTTAGAAGACCAAGACGACCAGAATCATTGCAGGTAAATGAGATGATGGAACAATCTTCCAATAAACTGAAAATAATCAATCAATCAATTTTAATATCAATATTAAAACTAACATTAGTTAAATTTGGAGTTGAATCACTTTAAGTTATGAATAAAACAACCGTTGAAAAGCTATCAATTCAGAAATCATCAAATTGAAATGTTCTTTTATCGAATGTTCTAATTTTTTTGAATTTGAAATGCAGTGTTAAATTTCTCAAACCTTTAAAGCAAATCAACTACACTAATTTAGCCCTGAATAATCTATGAAAAGCTTAAGCTATCGAAAGTTTAAGTGAATAAAGTCCAAAATGTATATAAATAAAGTAAAATTAGTTCATGTGAATCATTTTAGTTCTTGAAAATCTAAAAACGGTTACCAAATGTTGATTCAAGTGAGCCAAATCAAAATACTCACAACTAAAGTGAAAATATTAAAATAGGGACTTGAACCACTGTAGTTTTGTAAGCTTATGAAATGCAATGAGATGTTGAAAGCTAAAGTGAATCAAGTCCACAATTACAACAACTGAAGAAAAATTCATGTTAATCACTTAAGCTCACAAAAATCTGAGAACTGTTGTGAGATTTTGAAAGTTAATGTGAACCAAGTTCGAATGTTCACAACTAAAGTGAAAATAGTAAATGAGAACTTGGACCACTGTAGTTTTGTAAGCCTATAAAATGCAATGACATGTTGAAAGCTAAAGCGATTCAAGTTCAAATGCTCACAGCTAAAGTAAAACTAGTTATTGGGGATGTGAACCACTTTAGTTCTTGAAAATATAAGAATTACTACGACAAGTTAAAAGCTAAACTGAATTAAATACAAATATTCACAACTAAAGTGAAAACAGAAAGTGGAAACTTGGACAATTTAGTTCTTAAAAACACTAGAACTGTTGAAAACCAAACTGAATCAAGTTCAAATGTTCACAAATGAAGTAGAAATTCGTTCCTGAATGTGGACCTGAACCACTTTAGTTCTTGAAAATCTAAGCATTATTACCAGAAGTTGAAAGCTAAAGTGAATCAAAGTCCAAATGAACTATTTCCACTCCAGTTCTTCTCAAATCTTTTTAAGAAACTGTATTGTTATTATTATTATTATTGTTTCTTACACATTAAAATCTGTCTGTTCTTCAAAATGATATCCACGAATTCGATGGTGAGTATCGGCGGCTAAAATTGTCCGTCCGTCCTTTCTACAACAAAGACCTTGAACACGAACGCCTTCCCACGAATCCAAAACGTTTCCATCTAAATCCTAAACCACGTAAAGTTCTTTTCAATAAAGTAAGAAAGTCTTTTTAATAAGGTGGAAAGTCTAAGATCCACTTACACATTGATAAAATTGGCCTTTAGTTCCTCCTGCGTAGAATTTCTTTCCATCTTTATGCCAAGCGCAACATGTGAGACTGTCATCTGGCGAATGGCTCATTTTCACTTTAAGTTCCCCTTTCTACATCAACAACCATATTATTATTATTATTTACTATTACTACCTTATAATGAGAATAAATGCTGAAATCGATAAACCTCAACATTCCAGATCCATAAATCAGAACTATCTTCTTGACAGCAAGCAAGTAAATAAGTGTCATCAGGACTCCATGCCAAACAACCAATACCAGACGTATGGCCTTCTAATGTAAATTTGTGATGCAACTCTAAAGTATCCTTAATAACATTAACAATAATAAAAAAGATTAATATTTGTTTGTTGTTTTTTTTTTAAAGTAAGGAAGAAGAAACAACAAAAGAAGAGTCAATATACCGGATCTATATTCCATATAATTACAGTGGTGTCTTTTGAACCGGTGGCCAATTTGGTGCCGTCATTTGAAAACTTGCAAAACCAAACTTCATCGCAGTGATCGTTAAGTATTTGCACTGTTTCACAAGGAAACATTTCTCTGCTTACAAAAAAAAAAATAAAAATTAAAACAAATTCTCTAAACTAAAAATACAGGATAATCCGGTAATAACAAAACAAATACAAAACCAATTGAAGACAATTGAAGTCATCTTAAGGACTCCAAATGCTATCATTAGGTCATTCTATGTCACTGTTAGACCATTTCAAATTCTCTTAAGACTCTTACGAAATTATTTTGGGATCACAAAGATATTTCAGGTCAACTACGCAATCTTTCGATCACTTTGAACCATCACTGGAAAAGTTTAAGATATCTGTAAGCGAGTCTATGTCTTTCTAAACTATTTTTTAGTCATTTACACCATCTATAAATCATTATAAAACATGTTCAGGTCTTTTTAAGATATCTAAGTAATGTTAAAACAACTCTAAGTCACCTTTAACAATCTATAAACCACTTTAAGATATCACTAAATCATTTTAAGAAGTTGCTAGATAATTTTAAGATAACCAAGTAGAGATTTTAGACATCTCTTAAGTCATTTTAAACTGTCTCCAGCTTCTAGGTCCTTTTAAGCTTTACTAGCTCATTTTAAAAGATGTTTATGTCATTTTGAGGCATTTTTAAGACATGTACGGCATCACTGGGCCACTTTAAGATATCTAAGTAATGTTAAACCAACTCTAGATCACCTTTAAAATATCTCTAACAACCACTAAGATATCACTAGATCCTTTTAAGACGTTGCTAGATACCCAAGTAATTTTTAGACATCTTTTTAAATCACTTTAAACTGTCTCCAGCTTCTAGGTCTTTATAAGACATCACTACCTCATTTTAAACTTTGTTTAGATCATTTTAAGGAATTTCTAAGTCAAGTACTACATCACTAAACCATCTTAAGTCATTTTACGCTATCAATTCTATCTTAATACTTCCCTACATTTAATTTTTAGCGATTTCTAAGTCACCTTTAAGCTCAAAAATGATCTCTTAAACCTAAACCACACTTTAAAAACAACTAAGCTCCAATAACTCGATCCTAAAGATGCAAACTTAATCATTTTTAGCTCATATAATGGTCATAAACCACAGTTTATGCATCTTTCTTTGGTCCATCAAGATAAAACAGTCCTAAAATTGCACCAGCACAACATTGTTGGTTTCAGTCTCTCCTGTATAAAGTTATAACCGGATTCACATACAGTAACTATATAAATAAGTGATGAACCTAGTGCATGTGTGATCCATGAGTAAAGAAACGCTATCAAGATCACCATCACGTTTAGTGTTGTGATAAGGACACCGATCTTTCTGCAATTCAATGGCCTGAGACAGCAGTGTACGTAGTCTTCTTGGAGGAAGCATAATGGATGGAGGTAGATAGTCTTACAAAAAAACAACAATAATTAGAAATGGGAAACAGTTAAAATTGAATGCTCAAATGAATGAATGAAGTACTTTGAAGTCTTTCCATTAGACGTTGTCGTGATAATTGACCTTTTCCCTCCCATTGAGCTGTCCTATGCAACTCATCTCCTGAACCACACATCATATAGCTGCACAAAAACCCAATAAACAAGAAAATTAGTGAATGATACACGTCATACAATGATAAAAAGTGATAAATCTACCCGCTCAATTCGTGTACTCTTGGTGTGTTATGTCTTAATGGCGTTAATTCTTCTCTTAAAACTTGCAAGGCATCCATGATACGTCCATCTTCCAAATACTCCAAGTATTTTTGTTCTAGCAACAGAAATTTCATTTCCTACCAAACACTCAATTACTCAACAATCAAACACACACAGAGAAACACACAAAAAAAGAAGAAAAAAAACACCACACGTACAACTGTTGATTGGGGACAATCCAGAAGATGCCTCAGCTCATTTAAGTCGGCCAATGCCTACATAATAGAAGAAAACATACATAAAATCAATGAGTAAATGATCCAATATTGATTGTCTATAATTATTAACCTTTGCCCATTCTCCATCTAAAACATGGACCTGAAATCTTGAAGCTGTTGGATGATCCAATTTACATCCGGACTCTTGTACTAGTTGATCAGCTGTTCGGCTATCAATGATAAATAAAATAAATTATATACAAATAATTGATAAATTAACGTCACATTAGTACAACAATTGGTTTTTAAGAAAAGAAAAGAAATTAAAGAAAATTCAACGAAATGTTGACATTAAAGGTCATTGCAATTTGATACAAGTTCATATTAAAAGTTTGGGTCATTCTAATTACCATGGAAACTTATAACTCACGTGCGGTTTGTTGCTATGACAATTTAATTTATTTATCCTTAATCTCATTTTATAGAATTTTTTCAGACATACAGTAATTCTGCACGTGAGTAAGTTTTTCTGGTAGTTGAACATTAAAATTGATATTACTTAATCGTATATTGAATTTTGGAATGTTTTCAAATATTCAAATGCCAAAAACAAATGAATAGGATGTCTAAACTTACAATTTAAATACGTTTGTTGCTATGACAATTTAACATGTACATTTTTATTTATCCTTAATCTCAAGTTTCATTCTATAGAATGTTTTCAGATGTACTGTAACTCTGCACGTGAGTTGGTTTTTCTAGTAGTTGAACATTAAAATTGATATTACTTAATCGTATATTGAATTTTGGAATGTTTTCAAATATTTAATTGCCAAAAACAAATGAATGGGATGTCGAAACTTAAAATCACGTGTGTTTGTTGCTATGACAATCTAATTTATTTATCCTTAATCTAAATTTTTATTTTATACAGTAGAATGTTTTCTGACATACAATAACTCTGCACGTGAGTTGGTTTTTCTGGTAGCTGAACATCAAAATTAATACATTACAGTATTATTTAAACGTAATTCGAATTTTGGAATGTTTTCAAATATTCAAATGCCAAAAAGAAATGAATGGGACGTCGAAACTTAAAATCACGTGTGTTTGTTGCTATGACAATTTATTTATCCTTGATTTCAAGTTTCGTTCTATAGAATGTTTTCAGATGTGGTCAACGTGAGTTGGTTTTTCTGGTACTTGAACATTAAAATTGATATTACTTAATTGTAATTTTGGAATGTTTTCAAATATTCAAATGTCAAAAAAATGAGATTAATGGGACGCCAACAGCTGGGACTTCAAGGGCAACTAAAGTAACTTTTTACATTAATTTCATAAGAAAATATTCTTAAACACAGTAAAAACCAAAATTAAATGGCATTACTCATTACGTACTGTATATTTCATGTTATAAGTTAGTTGGCTTATTTGTTTTAACACACCCTTTACAAAAACAATTCACATCAAGATCACAATTTTTCATTTAAAAAAAAAAAAAAACGAGATAGAAAGTCATTGGCCTTCTCCCAACCCCAAACCCCTTAACTTCTCCCCATTTGCACAAAATAACACACCAACCATCCACTCAACCAAATTTTGGTTATATTTATAACTTTGGTCTACATTTGTAGTGCGAAAACTACACTAAACTAAACATACATTTCTGGCATAAACTAAAGCGCAATTTGTGTTAAAATGACTCACAATCAGCTGAAAATCTAAATGTCAAAATATTTATGATTTTTTGATGATAAACCTAAAGTTTCAATCAGATTAAAAAAAAAATTATTAGATCCATCAAAACAATAACAACAATGACACTTTCAATGTACCATGTTTTGTATTGTAGTGTACAATGTACATGTGAAATTGATCAATTGTGTCTCAATATACATTTGTTACTCAATTGCAGTTTACATGCATAATAAGGGCAGTGTCCTCCTCCTTCACTACACTTCACTTTATAGTCCTCCACCCTAATTGTGTTTTGTTTTGTAGATTCAGCAATTCTTAACCTCATAAACTTTTAATAATAATTTGTTGTTTTTTTTTAAAATACAGTGTCTAATTCACCTATACTGTAGATTTGGTGTTCAGGTTTATTAACTTGGCCAATGACGAATTATATAGCTAAATAAGGGCAAATATTAGCGTCATCCAAGGTTACAACATTCAGTGACCTTTTACACGATTTAACATAGGGCTTACACACTGCATATTTAAACAAACATTCTGGTTATTAAAGTGGTTTTTTTAAAAAAATTTAAAAATTTAGAACTTTTACGTTGAAAATGAACTTTCATTAAATTAATTTAAATGTTCTAACTTTAGAATGTTAAGAGTTTAACTTTCTTTAAATTATTTTCAAAATCTATTTTTTCAAGTGTTCTAATTTTTACTACGAATACTTAAACATAATTGGTAAGTAATTTTCAAATGTTCTAAATTTTTAAAAATAATTTACAGAAAGTAAAATTCGGAGTTAGTTTTCAAATGTTCCAATTTACGGGACTACGAATTCTTAAAAATAATTGTAAAATAAATTTCAAATGTTCAAAATTTTCTACGAATTCTTAAAATTAACTGTGAAATAATTTTCAAATGTTCCAAATTTTCTACGAATTCTTAAAATTAACTGTGAAATAATTTTAAATGTTCCAAATTTACTACAAATGTTTAAAAATAATTGTGAAGTAATTTTCAAAATGTTCAGAATTTTTAAAATAATTTACTAAAAAATAAATTTCGAATTTCTTTATTAAATGTTCCAAATTTACTACCAGTAAATAAAAATATATTTATGAACTAATTTTGGAATGTTCGAATTTCACTTTCACTAAATTATTTAAAAACCTTAAAAAATTTGTAATTTTCAATTAACCATTTACAATTAAAAAAAAAAAAAAAAAAAAAATCATCAAATTAAAATGTTCTTTTTGTCGAATGTTCTAATTTCTTCTCAAATTTGCAATGCACTAATAAATTTCCCAACCCTTAAAAACTAAATCAACTACTGTATATTTATTATTCAAGCAAATCCATTCAACATAATGTACTGTATATAAAATGAAAATCCACTTAACATAATTGTAATTGAATTCAAAACATAAAGTAATACTGTGTAATCAATTCAAATCACTGTTCACTCACAAGGAACTTAAAAATCACATCTATTTATAACATTAAAAAAAATCTTAAATAAAAACTAAACTAAAACCTAAAATAAAAAATCTAATTTCCTCCACCAACATTCAACAATAACACTTGTAACAGCTCAAAACTCTTTTAACAGGAAACTTGAACACACTCAACAGCTGTGTATGATTTTCAGTGTAAATTTTGACATTCATTTTTTGACCGTTGTTATGCACAGCGCCACCAACTACAAACTACTGTACATACAACTTATAATGTATATCAAATTGCAATGAAAAATGGTGGACCAAAGTCCTTGAAGCAGCAACACTAAATAAAAAACTAAATAATAAAAAAAAATTTTTTTTTTCTTCCTCCTTATTAAAAAAAAGCACCACAACAACCAGCTGATCAGACAGTGATCAACCACAAAGTCTTAAATCACAGTTGAACTTTAAAAATGCTGTTGTGGCAATTACAGTGTATACAAAAAAAATAACATTGCATCACATTAAAATGATTGACTAAGAAGAAGAAAAAAAGGATTAAAAGTGTCTGACATAACAATAATAAAAGTCTGAAGTGAGAAGGAGGAGGGATAGGAAAAGGGGGGGTAGAAAAAAGGGTAATAAATTAAATAAAACTTTTTGTTGTTTTGTTTTTTTTTTAACTTACTTGAGACCCAACATCTTCAAATGTTGGCCAATAAGTCTGACAATATCCTGATCACTTCGCGATTTAATTTTAATGACTGAATCGTTCGTGTCATCACCACCGTTCATTTCGCTTCGGTTGCCGCTGCCGTCGTTGTTGATGTTTTCCACCGACGAAGAACCATTTTGGACCGAATATCCGTTACTGTTGTTTGGATTTAACGATGACGATTCCCTGTTGTTATATTGGGGACAGCCATTGCTCGCTGCTTGCTGCATTGTTGATGCTGTTGTTGTAATAGGTGATGTTTGTAGTATTACTAGTGTTGGTGATTGTGTTGAAGAAGTAGAAGTGTTGGTAGTGGAAGTGTTGTCGAAAGTGGCAGCGGACGATGGGGCGTTCGGTGGCGGTGGCGGAATTCCAAGGCGTTGCTTCTTTCTCGGTGGAAGAGAAACACCACCGTCGTCCGATTCCCCACTCGAGGCCAGGCTTGCTAAAAGGAGGCCGTGGTGATATGGTGGGGAGGGAGAAATAGGGGGAAGGGCTCACTATAGATGATGATTATTATGATGATATTTCCTCACTCAATTTTTGTTATAACAAAACAACAAGGTTTTTTTTTTGTTTTATCTTTCCACACGGTGGGTTTTCACGGGATTTAAGACCGATAAGACAGCTGAAAAATTACAACAAGAAACACACAAAATCAAATTTTCCACATCCAATACAAATATATTTCACTTCCAATTTCTTTTTACACACACACAAGAGTCATACACGACGTAAACAACTGTGCAATTTCACCAAATCACAACGCTCAGCTGGTAAATTACTAAATTTAGCTTTTGTGGTTACTTTTCTTAAACCTATCAACTCTATTGGAATGTTTGCTAAGCACAATTGTCCAAAAAGGGGTTACGTATAACTGCATTGCCTCTAGCGGTTAATGGTTGGTGTTTATAGTGGCGCTAGTGTCGCTATGTAACCGATTGTAATTGGGTTTAATGATTAGTAATTTTGTTGTTAAGAGTTGAAAAGGTTGCAAAGCTAGTGTACTTAGAAGAACATTCTTAAATCTTTAGTTAGAAATCTCGCTGTAAAACTGTAAATCTTTTTTATATTAAAAAATAATAAAGAATTCGTTGTGCAATTTTGTTTAGTGTGTGTATATATTTTTGTGTTTATTTATTAACCCGATTTCCCTATCAATTTTAAAGCAATTAAAAATAGTTATAGGCGGATAATCGATTGTGTTATGTTATTAATTTTCTCCGAACATGAAAACAATTTAAAATTTTGAAAAATGTTAGAACTGTTCTAAGCTTCGAATCTGGTCGCTATCTTGCAATGCCAAATGGACAAAACTCAACGATTTAGTTTAAAGTTTAATGGTTATAACTAAATAAGATAAATAAATAAAAAATTGTATAATAGTTTACTAACCTGAATACTGAAAAAATTCATCAAGTCTACTCGAGTTAAGCCATATACAAGCACATACACATATTACACAACCAAGGCCAACAAAAAATGTTCGAACTTCCAATTCATCCAAATGAAAATGACAAAATATACAAATTTAATTTTTAAAAACTTTTCTTTTTTAAACAGAAAAAGAAAACACAAAACTTTAAAATGCACAATCTTCCTCAATACGATATTATGAATTATAACTTTAACTCTGTGGCAAAACAATAATGTATTAAGAGAAGCATAGCGATAATCGTCCACTGTTTTGATAAAAATGGAGAATAGAACATGGCATATAAATCTCAAAAAATAGTAGAAGATTTACACTACTACCAAAATCGAAATCCGATTTACTGAATCTCTATACAGTATAATGATTGCTGCTGCTGGTTCAAAACAATTTATCAAATCACCGTCAAATTTAAATTTTTAAAAAACATTTCGAATACTTTTTCGAACACTTTTTACTACTAACAAAATGATTTAAAAAAAAATACGGTAGCTCAAAAGATTACTTTTCATCCATTTCAACGAGAAATATTTTGTATTTTAAAATAAAAAAAAATTTATTTACAAATTTAACTTTATGAAGAGGAAATTTAAGTGGAACTAACTTTTATTGCCGACTTTTCTTCCTCATCAAAAACCTTTCTCTTGCATCTTCAAAAATGGATCCAACATTTCTCTTCTTAAAAATTACATTCAGTTTCTCCAGAAGAAGTTGAGGATCTTTCTTCGCCTTCTCTGGTTCCACTTCCTTATCTGGTTTCCCATCATTTTCTTTCCCTTTTTCACTTTTAATTGGAGATTGGATCTTCTTTCTTTCCTCTCTCAATTCCACACTGCTGCTGCTACTTCGATGTCTCTTATGATTATCTTTCACTCTGGACTTTTTCTCACTACTTGAACTTCTTCTTCTTCTTCGTTCCCTGTGAGACTCTGTAGTTCTAGAGTTCCTGTTCGTCCTACTCCTCTGTCTCGCTGATTCATCATCATCGTTTGAACTTGAACTTCTGCTTCGACGTCGTTTCCTATCTTCATCTTTTGATGGTCTTCGTTTATCAACACTGGAACTTCTTCTTCGCCTTGAACGTTCTTGATGATGGTTCCTTGGTTTCTCGTCCTCGCTGGAACTGTTGTTCCGTTTTCTATACTGTTTCTTTGGTTGTGATTTCTCATTTTCATTGTCAGAAGTTGGTTCTTCCTTTATTTTAGGAACTGGTTCATCTTCTGGCTCAGTTACAGTTCTTGCAAAAAAGAAATGAAAAAAATCACTTATCATTCGAACTAAAATTCTAATTTGACTAAGAAACTTACTTGCTTGTAGAAGGAACTTCTCTGTTTACCGTTTGATTATAAAGAGAATGATAGAATCCACTTAAATCCATCTTTTTAGTGACGTCATTGCGAGCTTCGATTTCTGCTTCAAGTCTTTCTTTGGCTTCCAGTTCTTGTAACTGCAGCATTTTCTCTTTGTAAGCAGACGTTACAAAGGCCTCCTTGTCTGCGAATTCCTCTCCTTCTGCTTCTCGTTCTTTCTGAACTTTTCGTTCATATGTTCTTTCTTGTTCCAATTTCCGCGCTGCTGCATGTTTTAATAATGCTCCAATGTAACGTGGCTACAAAATTCATAAAAAGAACAAATCAGTTTTCAGTCTTTTTTTTTTTTTTTTAAGAACAAAAACCAGGAACAAAATGTTTCATTAACGTTCTAAACGAGCTTTTGAGTGTTCTAAAGCTTAAAATGTTTGTAAAAAAAAAATGTCAATTTAAAAGTTTCATTCACGTGCGTAAGACAGAGCTTAAATTTCGAATACTCAAAACATATTTACTTTTAGAACGTATTTGTCTCATAGTTTCTATTTAAAAACATAAAATGAGACTGAATTACATTGATTTCAATAAAGATTTGTCTCGTTACTTTTTTTTTTAAAGTAATGAGACTACATTGCATTAGTTTCAATGAAGAATTGTTTCATTACTTTATTTTTAAAAAGAAACGAGACTAATTTACATTCTTTTCAATAAAGATTTGTCTCATTACTATGGTTTTTTTTAAAAAAAAAACGAGACTCATTTCCATAGTTTTTAATAAAGATTTGTCTCATTACTTTCTTTTAAAAAGAAACGAGACTAAATTGCATTGGTTTCAATGAATATTAATCTCGTTTCTCTAAAAACAGATAAACCGAGACTAAGTAACAGTTTGTAAAAAAGAATAAACTTTTGTAATCTTATACTCGTGCGTTGTAGAATTTAAATTTCGAATACTCTTGAAGCATATTTTTCATTTCGAACGTCAATTGAAACTTGAGACATGTAAGTTGTGTATTGTGTTCTATTCTTACCTTGCTATCTGTTTTCTTTTTTCGTTCCGTGATTTCGTCTTCCTTTTTCTTGGCCATATCATCGTATATTTCGTCGTATTGATAAACAGTTGGATCCTGAGTAATTGCATTTGAGATGTTCATTTTCACCTACAATACAATACATTATCAAAAGCACACGTGTTAAAACCGATTGATCTCCATTTAATGTAAATTTTATAAGCAAAAGATACAAAAACCAACAGTACCTGCTTCTTATTTTGAATTCTGTCTGCTTCTCTTTGCAGCTTTTTACCTACGGAAATTGGGCCACTGTCCTACGTTAAGAACAAATTCAAATACTTTATATTTAAAAATTCGAATTCTATGTTTTTGATTGCATTAATTTAAGAGTCTCACCTCATCGCTGCTGTCGTCAAATATTGAAGATTTAGCTAATACGGGAGCAGCTTTCTTTTCCCTCTGGATCAATCCATATCTAATAAATAATTAGTTATTTATCGTAATTAATGAATAAATTAATTAACAAAATACTTACTGTTTCTTAGGTGGAGACATGTTTACAAAAGTTTTCGAACAAACGTACAGAATGCGTCCTTCGTGCAAGATGATTTCAAATCGAATAATGAATCAATGATCCCCAAAATATCACGATAATTGAAATAATCGATACTTTTTATTCAGTGCTAAAGTCTACTATACAGCTAAACGATATTTCAATATAATATAGCGTTTCGATATAATGAATGGAAAACATCGAAAATATTGAAATAAGTCGTTCAATGGCAAAGTTGATAAATGACCAATATTATTGGACTTATTCAATATTTTGTACAGTATAGCTTTGAACAGCTCATATAGCGCCATCTATTAGTTATTGACTAAATTTGCATTTACAATTTTTTTTATCATTAGCTCATAGAGGACGCTCTATAACCTATATTGCAATATTGCACCTCCAACTCGCCATAGACTAAGAAATAATAGCGCCATCTAGTGAGTGATTGTGTCTTGACTAGAGATGGGCGAGTCGGCCTTTTTTGAGAGTCGACTCTGGAGTCGACTAAACAAAAAGGAGTCGACTGTGCCGGAGTCGAGTCGACTAATTTTAGAGTCGACTCTGTACATAGAGTCGACTCCTTCTGTGACGTCAAAAGCGTCATTTATAAGTCATGTGACTTATGTTATGTGACGTCATTAAGAGAGTCGACTCCACATTTTAGAGTCGACTCTGGAGTCGAGTAGAAAGAGTCGACTCCAGAGTCGAATTAGAGTCGACTCCAGAGTCGAATTAGAGTCGACTCGCCCATCTCTAGTCTTGACCCGCTCGACCGTCTATAAAAACACGTTGAATCTTGAAGCAGAAGGTCGTTCTATTTCGTGAGTGTAATTTTCGACATAACTCGTTCTATTTCTCGTACAGTATTCGACATCAAAGGGTAAAGTTGCTTATTATTTTACTTATAATTATTTAACATTAAGAAAATATTCTATATCTTAGATTTAAATAGGAAAAAAAAAAATGCCAAGAAGGAAGAAGTTTATCGATAAGAAAAACGCGGTTACGTTTCGTTTGATTCACCGTAGTCAACGTGATCCGCTGATCGCTGACGGTCCACAGCACGTGCTAGTAGAAGAAGGTTCCTCAGCCGCTGAGACAACAACAGATCAACGACGAAAGAAGCAGCAGGTTGTGTACGGAATTGAGTATGACGACGACTACGATTACTTGCAACATTTAAAAGACATTAGATCTTCAGACGTGTATAATTTATTACCAAATGCTATTAATCACCACCATGGTCAGAAGGAACCCACATCATCATCATCAGGAGTTGAAGGAGGAGAAGAAGAAGGAGGAGGATCCAGTAGTAGTACAGGAAGAACTAGACTGGTTCTACCTTCATCAGCGTTTGCATCCAACGTAGAAGAAGACATTGGTTTGTTAAACAGAGCAGCACCAAATCGAGACCCAAAGTTTGACTGGGATCCTGACATTCTTGAGGCTCTTGACGACGATTTTGATCACGAAAACGCAGACAAGTTTGAGGACGAAATCGACGACGACTTTTTTCTTAAAGCAAATCAAGAAAACACAGGTGATAAAGATGATAATGATGACGATTACGTTGATGTTGGTTCCGACCGAGGCAGCTCTGACTTTGGATCCAAAAGCGATGATGATAAGTTTGATTCTAAGGTTGATAAGTTCGAAAGAAAATCCAGGTTCACTGAATGTGCATTGTCATGTGCTAGTTTACGTACTCAACCGCATCAAAAGCTTGTTGATGATAAGTTGGAGGCCATGTTTTGGCAGTACGATGATGACGTTATTGCTGCTGCTTTGGAGGAGGAAGATGAGAACGCAGGTGGAATTACATATGATGATCCAAGGTTTAAATGTGTCATTGAGGAATATGAACAGTCTAAGAAAAAACTGACTTTGGATGACGTTAAAGGCTTTGAGAAGATGAAGATTGTGCCTGATTACGTGTATGATTCTGAAGAAGAAGTGGAGATTTTAGTTGTGGAGGAGAATCGGAATCCAAAATGGGACTGCGAATCGATTCTGACGACTTTATCGACGACTCGCAATCTTCCACGATTGATTGAGATTCCTCCTGATCCCAAAAAAGTCGCCAAAAAAGAGCGGAAGAAGATGAGGCAGCTTGAGGAAAAGGAAAAAATGAAAGAGGATGAAGAGAATCGGATGAAGGAGAAGGAAAAAGTGGTGTTTGATACTCGAAGACCTAAGAATGAGACGTCTGATGAGAAAAAGTTGAGGAAGAAAGCGACGAAGGATCATCAGCGGGAGAAGCGAGTGGAGAAGAAAGAGACGAAGATGTTGTACAAGGAAGAAAATAAAAGACAAAAACAGAATTTGGTGAATGCGAAACGAAATGTTCAGGGAATTCACCTTCCTTAAGATATTTTTTTTTTTGTTTTTCTTATAAAATGAACAGATTTTGTTAGATCCTGTAATTGTTATCTGGGGTTTGTTTTTTTTTACAGCAAATAGAGGGAAAAAAAGTCGGTGCTTTTTGCCTTATTCAATTGTGTTTGTGTTTTTGCGCTTTATGTCTGACTAAACTATTCATCCAATCGCTATAAACTTTAAGGAAATTGTTGAGTAAACTCTAAGGAAGGTTTGTATGTACATAAGAAACTTAAATATGATTAATAAGATTTGTTTTAGTAAAGAGTTATCATAAGATTTGTAATAGAAGTAAAGAAACGGGAATAAACTGCATTGCTTACCATTGGTATTTGTCTCGTTTCTTTACTGACAAAAATCGCCAGAAATTAAACGAGATTAAATGCTATTGCTCACAATACATATTTGTCTCGTTTCTTAAAGTGATGAGACTGAGTTGCATTGTTTTAAATGACGATTTGTCTCATTTCTTTAGTTTTCTTAAAGTGGTGAGACAAAGTTACATTGGTTTCAATGACGATTTGTCTCATTTCTTAATTTTTTTTTAAGTAATGAGACTGATTTACATTGGTTTCAATGACGATTTGTCTCATTTCTTAATTTTTTTTAAGTAATGAGACTGATTTACATTGGTTTCAATGACGATTTGTCTCATTTCTTTATTTTTATTAGT
The DNA here is from genome assembly GCA_013389785.1 of Helicorthomorpha holstii. NCBI lineage: Eukaryota > Metazoa > Arthropoda > Diplopoda > Polydesmida > Paradoxosomatidae > Helicorthomorpha > Helicorthomorpha holstii. The sequence goes on along the minus strand of JAAFCF010006680.1, from coordinate 2,136,469 downwards.
GATGAGACAAAGTTGCATTGACTTCAATAACGATTTGTCTCATTTCTTTATTTTTCTTAAAGTGATGAGACTGAGTTGCATTTGTTTCAATAACGATTTGTCTCATTTCTTTATTTTATAAAGTGATGAGACTGAGTTGCATTGGCTTCAATGACGATTTGTCTCTTTTCTTTATTTTTAATAAAATAATGAGACTGAGTTGCATTGGTTTAAATAACGATTTGTCTCATTACACAACTCAGTTGACGTAGAACTAACAATTTTTCTATATACAGTACAAACAGTCCTCGAGATGCATAAACCTCGAGTTACACATACAAATGTTAACGTTAAGGCGCTGTAAAAATTGGCTTTTGGCACTGAAAGCACTCTTAACAAACTGAATGCACGCAAACAATGTGAAGGAATTACTGTACATCAGTGTTTCCCAACCTTTTTTGTGTCATGCCCCACTTAAGCCCTTCTAAACTGTTATATGTCCCCCTAATATTATACCGGGTAAGTCGCCATAAAGTTAACATACACTTTCAAAAAAATCCATTTTCAAATTGCCCCCTTGAACAATCAAAAAGCCCCCTTGTGGGGCAGACGCCCCACGTTGGGAAACACGGCTGTACATGTATTGTTGAAAACAAATTCTTGGTTATTTAATAACTTATTTTTAATATCATTTACTGATGTTTTCAACTTATATGGTCACTTAACCACTTTTTTCAGCACAAATAAGGGATCCCTTAATCTCGGACTTGCATAAAGGGCACTGGAAAGACCCAGTTATGTATCTCGAGAACTGCCTGCCTGTATTTCAATATTGAAAGTTCACCCAGTCCTAATGTATCTAAAACCACTCTTACTGTACATGTCACTTGAGTGACGCTCATAACCAGCAGTGGCAACTAAAAAAAATACCATTGTCAAAAACCCCCCAAAAAAAACAAAAAAAAAACTAATACATTTCTTGAGAAAAAAATTTATTAAGTAAAAGAGTCCCAAGTGAGAGAGAGAGAGAGTGATATAGAGAGAATAGGAATGCCACTCCAAATCCTGCATTTTGTTTGGTGATTCAACACAATTTTGTCATTTTTTTATGAGAAGGGGGGGTTTTTTGTTTTTTTTTTTATATTTTTGTATATTTTTTTTTTGCTTAAAGTTTATGCGATCGAATTATTTATAGATGTACATGATAAACGTAGCTTAAAAGTTTTTGACAATTATTGGTAATCATAATAATAATAATAAATTGGCCAGGGGGTCAAAAAAAAAAAAAAAAATAACCAAAAAACTAAACTAAAAAAAAAAAAAAAAAAGCCATGAAATTTAATTACAATTTATTGTTTTTAAAAGTCGACTTTTAAAAATGCTGCAATGTCTCCATTTTGTCATACATTTTCCACACAAAACAAAAAGAAAAAAAAAAAAGATTGAATTTGACAGGACAATGTGTGTTTGTTTGTGGGATAGCGAAAGGGGAACAAGAATGACCATCTAGTAAAATATAATTTTCTTTTTAAAAATTACATGTGTGTGTTTGTTTTTGTGTGTGTTTATGTGCACCAGCGACCTCCTGGCCCGCAGAAAGAGACAAAAGTTGGGTCGAACGATTGGCAAACAGGGAACAAGAACAAAAAAAATTAAAGTGATGAAAGGGTGGGTTGTTTTTTTTTTGTCTTATTTTAAAAATATATATATTGAATCAGGGGGGGGAAAAAAAACATAGAATTTATGGGACACGGAACTAAAGAAAGAGAAACAGAGAAAGGAGAGGAAACGAAAAGAAAAAAAAAATAACTGATTATTTTTTTTTTTTTTTTTTCCTATTTGACGATTTTTTGTTTGTTTGTTTGTTGCTTGTTTTTTTATGAATGAGTTGGGACTTTGCAAGCTTTGTAAGACGGTTGAATGTGATCAGAGCGATAACATACAAGATAACGGATAAATATTTGTTCCCTATTGGTCACCATATACTCGTTAAAATCAGTTTGGCCAGGAATTATATGGCCATCGTTGTTGTACTTGCAGGTCAACGTTCCCAAGGGAATTTTAACACCTTTTGTTTAGCACATAAAAAAACAATATTCAAATTAATATTACAACAAAAAAAAAAAAAAATAAATAAGGAAATTCAAAGGGCCAAAACCAAAATAACACATTTCAGGAATTGGTTTTATAAAAATATGCTTAAATATTCTATCATTTGAAATACACACGTGCCATATTTAAATTTAAAAAATCGTTCTCAAATATCGCATAGATTTCAACATAATTATAGTCTTTGTCACATCAATTTAAATTTTAGAACGCAAACATTTTTCATATTCTTTGACATTCTTGGATTTAAATTATATGTTCTAAAGTAAAACATTTTTCCATAGCTTTCATTGCTCCATAGACTTTCATGCTAAATTTATTTCTTCATTTAAAATATTCAAGTTTCATATTTAAACTTAAAAACTGTTCTAAACTATCTTCATAGATTTTGACATCATTGAGTTTAAATTGTTACTGTATATGTTCTAAAGTAAAAAAAAAACATTATTTTTCCTAGCCTTCATTTTTCTCATTGATTTCACATTTAAATTTAAAAACCGTTCTACACTCTCTCGTAGATTTTGACTTCATTGGATTTAAATTGTTATAAATTCTTTAGAACAAAATATTTCACCCATCGACTCTCAAACTAAACTCATTCCTTCGCTTAAAATATTCAAATGCCACATTTAAAATCTAGAACAAACTTAAATTCTTTCTTATTTCGTGAAATCATTTTTTTAAAAACTTCTAAAATTTAAAAAAAATCCTCAAACATTCAACGTACTAGCATCGACTTCTATGCTTAATTTTCTCCATAGACTTCAATACTAAGTTTTCTCCATTGACTGCAATGCTAAATTATCTCCATAGACTGCAATGCTAAAATTTCTTCCATAGATTTCAATACTAAAAATTCTTCCATAGATTTCAATGCTAAAATTTCTTCCATAGATTTCAATGCTAAAATGCCTTCCATAGATTTCAATGCTAAAATTTCTTCCATAGATTTCAATACTAAAATTTCTTCCATAGATTTCAATGCTAAAATGTCTTCCATAGATTTCAATGCTAAAATTTCTTCCATAGATTGCAATGCTAAATTCATCTCATAGACTTCAATGCTAAAATTCATCTCATAGACTTCAATGCTAAATTCTCTCCAT
>JAAFCF010006680.1:2120626-2133265 GCA_013389785.1 Helicorthomorpha holstii | reverse complement strand
TCTCCATAGATTGCAATGCTAAATTCTCTCCATAGACTGCAATGCTAAATTCTCTCCATAGATTGCAATGCTAAATTCTCTCCACAGACTACAATGCTAAATTCTCCCCTGTTAACTTTTCCTGTTACAATTTCAACCATAGATTTCAATTCTATTTTCCTTAAGTTTGTTTGTATTTTTGGTTTCAGCCCTTGTTAAAATGTACAAATCAAAATAGTTCTTACCACCGGTTAAAATGAGAGTACATGAAGGATCAGGAAAGTAAGTGCCTGCTAAGCTGAAACTTTCATATCCATTTTCTGTGGCGATGCAGTGACTGGAGATTGAATCAATATTTTTACCCAAAACAACCTATCAAACAACAACAACAAAATTACATTACAAACAAATTCATTTAAAAATAATAATAATCTCCCAAATGTGTTTCTCACTTCACAGAGAAGAGCAAACTGAGTGTTTGACGTTTGTCTTGAATACTTTTGACACATTCTCCGACTCATCTCAAAGGAATCGACCAAACGAACTTCCTATTTGATTCAAAACAAAAAAACAAAACTATTTAAGTAAAATGCAAACTAAAAGTTTTTTTTTCCTTCATACTTTAAACATATCATCTTGAGCAGCTTGTGAATTATCCTGATCAGCAGGTGACCCCAAGCCTTTTGTAAGGACACTAATAACCTTAGCGGCTGGAATGCCATGCCATAACAGCCATTTATTTTTTGGTGTTTCAGCAGACGAAGACTGCCTATTTACTTCTTCCTTTCTTGAAACACGATAAATACACTCAACGGCTGGTTTAGGTGACAATGCTATGCAAAAACAACAAACAAAAACCATTTAAACAATTGGAGGAAACTTAATCTGGACTTGGATCACTTTAGCTTTGAATAATTATACACATTCTATATTATTTAGAAAGTTAAATTAAATCAAGTCCAAAAGTGTAAAAATCGAATTTGAATCCCATTTGGACTTGGACCATATTAGCTTCCAAAAACTATACACATTTTATGTAATTCTAAAACCCAAAGTAAATCAAGTCCACACTCCGTTTATAAAGTTATTCACCATAGCAACTATTAACATCACGTGCTGCTTAATTTACTTTTATCCCAACGTTATCTTTGGAATGCTTAAACCGTATAATTAAATGCACGTGCTTTGTTACTATAGCGACATAACTTTAAAAATTCAAATTCATTCTAAGAACGACAATTTAAACTTACAAGTATTATGGATATATTGAAGAATATACTGCGTTTCCGCATCGGTTTCTTGCATTGCACACAATTGACAATCCATAGACCTGTATGCATAATCCAGTGGATTGATTTCTACATGTACAGTAAATTTAGTTTTAAAAACAAAATCTTAAAAACAAACAATTGAATAAGAAAGAAGAGACCTTTCACTCTAAGTTGTGCTCCAAGAAGAAGTTTGCTGACTAGCTCCAGATGGAACATGTATTCAAGATTTTCCAAGTAATTTTTCACTCCTTGAAGATTCTCCAATGGGCGAACTTTTTCAAAGGCATAACCGTGTTGAGGAATTACTTGAAAGTATTCACTACTTAGATCAATAATCTAAAACAACAACAACAACAATATAAATAATAATAATGAGAAAAATATTAATAAGAGAGAAACACAATGAAAATGTCACCTTTTCTGCTAATTCAACTACACGATCTCTAAATTTTGGTTCGTTGTCTATTTTCATTTTTGCAGTAATTATATTTCTAGAAACAAAAATAAATTGTTAAGATTGCAAAAAATGATTTTTTGACAAATATTTACTTCAACTCTCGAAGTATCTGTCGTGCTCTTTGCAACGCAGCTTCACATAATCGTCCAAATGGCATCACAGCTGTATCGAGTCCAATATCTCTACAGGCTTCTTGTAACATCGGCACATTTGTCTGCCAAAAACACAAATCAATACTATGAGTTAAAACTCACAACATCAACAACAAACAATGTTTTCAACAAAAGTGAAAATGATGCATTTAGACTTGGACCACTTTAGTTCTAAACATTAATTAAAACAGCTCTGGATAATGAAAGCTGAAGTGAACCAAGTCCAAATGTTCAACAAAGTAAATGAAAAATCCAGACTTAATCCACTTTAAGCTTTTGAAAATCTATGAAATGTTAGAGCTGGTTAAAATATATTGATTTTCAATATATTGATTCTCAATATTTCAATATATTAAGTATAATTGGCATCTTAATAAGAAAACTTCTCAACTTTATTAAATATCAATTAAATAATGAGACAAATCGTAATTTAAACTAATGCAATTCAGTCTCATCACTTTAAAAAATAATAAAGAAATGAAACAAATCGTAATTAAAGCCATTGTAAATCAGTCTCATCACTTTTAGAAGAAAAAAAAACGAGACAAATCGTCATTGAAAACAATGTAATTCAGTCTCATCACTTAAAAAAAAATTAGACAAATCGTCATTGCAACCAATGTAACTCAGTCTCATCACTTTTAAGAATAATAAAAATAAAGAAACGAGACAAATATACATTTCCACTTATGCAATTCAGTCTCATTTCTTTATTGATGAAATGTGAGAAAAGTTGCTCTATTATTCATCCATAAGCTATTGAAAGCTGAAGTGAATCACCGGACCAAATATACAAACTTCACCTCACTACTAATAATAAACAGTCTCTAAATTTACCAAAGTATTCATTAAATCTTGCAAAGAAGATGACAAAGCCGAAGGAGCATCCTTGACCAGATTAAGCGAAATATCCCTCAGCTTCCGTCTTCCTCGACGCAGTGCTTCAATCACACGATACTTTTTAGGAACCGGTTGAAAACTACTAGATTAAAAAAAACAGAATCGTTTACGTTGATTACGTTATTACAAACCGCTTTACTTATACACAAATATAGCCCTACTTCTTTATATCTTGCCAGTTATTTCCAGATCTTGCTTTGAATATGCGACAAAACTCTTTCGTAGCTTCGTCAAGTGATGAATATGGAATTTGTTGATATTCTCCTTCACAACCCAACTTTCCCCACCTCGTAAAAAAAATATATGAATTCTTTCCTGGTTGACTAATAACCTGCATCTTGTAGAAACTGTAGCAAACGGCACCACTTCCACTCAACTCAACTTTGGTCATAAACGCGTCGTAAGATATGTTTTGCTCGCTATCAACCACCACTTCCCTGAAATACAATTCAAAAATTTCATAAAGATAATTACATTTCCATGTCTTTCAAAGACCAAAAATAATTACAGCGACACTGCTCAATTTTTAAAAATGTCATCAACTGACACCCTGTATTTCTTCCATTGAAAATTCATGAGATACAGAGAGTCACAGTTGATGATCTAAAAATTCAGACTTTTTTTCTTAAGTTCTGTGGAATAACACGGTTCCAACTAAAGAACAGACAATTCCTTAATTTTTTTTCTTTCAACAAGAAACAAAATCCACTTTAACAATAAAAATTTCGCTTCTTCGAATAAACAAATTTGCATAAAAAACGAGACTAAATCTAATCAGCTGCAATGAGGTCTCGTTTTTTTTATTTCCATGAAGAAAAATCATTCTAAAAAAGAAACGAGACTAAATCTCATCAGTTTGAATGGCAATTTGTCTCATTTCTTTTTTAGAATGATTTTTCCGTCATGACAAGAAAGAAACGAGACAATTTGCCATTCAAACTGATGAGATTTAGTCTCGTTTCTTTTTTAGAATGATTTTTCCGTCATGACAAGAAAGAAACAAGACTAAATCTCATCAGTTTGAATGGCAAATTGTCTCGTTTCTTTCTTGTCATGACGGAAAAATCATTCTAAAAAAAGAAACGAGACTAAATCTCATCAGTTTGAATGCCAATTTGTCTCGTTCTTTCTTTCCATGAAGAAAAATCGTTCTAAAAAAGAAACGAGACTAAATCCAATCAGTTCCAATAGCTATTCGTCTCACTTGTTTATTGTCACACAGAAATAAACAAGTTTCAACAAAGAAACGAGACTAAATCTCGTCATTTACAGTGGCTATTTGTCCCATTTCTTTCTTGCAATAAAGGAAAAATAGTTCTTTAAAAATTCTCAAGACAGTGAATACAGCTTGTTCATTCGAAGAATTGTTTCATGTTAAGAGAAAAAAAAAGTTGTTGTTGTGTGTTAACCGATTTTTCCTGTTAAACAGCCTCCACTGTATTTCGTCGTATAATAAAACAACAAAATAACTAAAGTAAATGTTAAATTACCCAGTGTCTTCCAATCCTGAATGTGCGTCAGGTGATATAACAACGTCATCTTCCCCTTCCTCCATCGCCTCACTTTCAACCCTTTCTAGAACCTCAGCAGCATCCACTTTGTAGTCCCACATTTCTCTATCCCACTGAATACCATCTTTAGACGTCTGATCAGCAACCGAATTAGCGGCCTTTTAATGAGAAAAAACGTTGTATACAATTTAGTTAACGATATAAACCAGACTTAAAAAAAAACTATAATGATGATCTTACAGAAGGAGCAGGACAATTGAGAAGCTTTTGAAGAGCAGTTGCCAACTGATGAGCTCGGCCCTGAACTGCCATTTGCAGTGGACTAACTCCAGCTGTGTTAGAAACGTCAAGTGGAGCTCCTGCTTCCGCTAATAAATGCAGCATTTCAGCGTTGTCATAAGTTCCACAGCTGAACGGCCTTATTAGATGATGAACGACTGTCCAGCCCTGACAATCAGCTTGAGAGAGATTAACTTTGGTTGGTTTAATATCTTCGCTTTTGTTGATTTCTGACATTCAAAAACAAAACAAAAAATTGCTTGTAGTCCCACTAGTAAACTAATGAAATAAACCAAAGTTTTACCTAAATCCAAAGGCTTTTCAGCATCGTCTTCTGCTTTTAAATCTTCAACTTCGTCGACTGTGTTTTCGTCCAACTTCCCAAGATTATCACAGTTAGTTTTTCCGTCACATTCCTGGGAGGAGGATGAGGTGGAGGAGGAAGAAACACCGTCTTTTTCATCCGATTCAGAAACAGACACTTTAACTGGTTCTTCTTCTTTAACAACGTCATTGTGTGGCGTCGTAAAAGCAGTTTCCTTCACAAATGTCTTAGATAATGCAAGTACAGCCTCCAAATTCTACAAAACAGAAAAGAAAAACCAATTAATATTTAATCCTTCCATTCATTTACATGCTAAAATTAACCCATTCACTTTGAAATAATACACAAGTGATAAATTCAAATTTTAGAACAAACTCCAAACTTTTCTCTTTCGTTGACGTCATTAGATTTAAATGTTTATAAATTTTTTTCCCCCTATTGTATTCTGTATTAAGCATTTTCTATAGACTTTAATGCTAAATCATTCCCATAACCATCAATGTTAAAATTCTACCATAGACTACAATGATAAAATTATCTCACAGACTTCTATGTTAAAATTTTGCCATAGACTTCAATGTTCAAATTCTGCCATAGACTTCAATGTTCAAATTCTGTCATAGACTTCAATGTTAAAAATCTGTCATAGACTTCAATGTTAAAATTCTGCATAGACTTCAATGTTAAAATTCTGCCATAGACTTCAATGTTAAAATTCTGCCATAGACTTTAATGTTCAAATTCTGTCCTAGACTTCAATGTTCAAATTCTGTCATAGACTTCAATGTTAAAATTCAGTCCTAGACTTCAATGTTCAAATTCTGTCATAGACTTCAATGTTCAAATTCTGTCATAGACTTCAATGTTCAAATTCTGCCATAGACTTCAATGTTAAAATTCTGCATAGACTTCAATGTTAAAATTCTGCCATAGACTTCAATGTTAAAATTCTGTCATAGACGTTAATGTTAAAATTCTGCCATAGACTTCAATGTTAAAATTCTGTCATAGACGTTAATGTTAAAAAGATGCCATAGACTTCAATGCTAAAATTTTCTCATAGACTACAATGATAAAATTCTGTCATAGTTTTAAATGCTGTCATAGTTTTAAATGCTAAAATTCACTCATAAACTTCAACGCTAAACTTCGTCCATAGACTTTCATGCTAAAATCTCCCATAGACGTCCATGCAATACAACTCTATATAAAAAAGATTCCACAAACCTTAAAGTATAACAATTTATGCAGTCGTCGTTTCTCAAGTGAAGAATATACATCTTGCTTGTAAGGATACGTGAGATTCAGTAATAAATTGACCATACCAATATCATTCTACAATAAAAACCAAAAACAATTTAATTTAGTAAAATTCAGCTGTGAAAACTGAAAAGAAAAATTTGTTAACCGTTTTGACTGCGTGCATAATGGGAGTTCGTCCATTTTCATCAGGTAAATTGACATCTGCATTATGCTGAAGCAAAAATGCTACTAATTCATAGTCTCGAAGATATACAGCATAAATCAACGGTGAAATACGACAACTTTCCAAAGATTTACAGTTCACTTGTCGACTAACATGAATAAAAGTGTCTCCAGGACAATTGTCAAAGTAAGGAAAAGCTCCTAAGATATTGCAACTGGCACCATGTGACAATAACTTTTTACACCACGACCTACGTCCATAAAATCAATCAAAAAAAATTGTTAAAATATTTTAACACACTCAAAGCTTAACATGAAATTCAATAAACGATGATTTTTATAAATTGGAACATTTTTTTCAACATGACAAAGAAAAAAACAGGGAAAACAACCATGAGAAATAATAAGATTTAGTCTCGTTTCTTTATTGACACTTGGTTTTCCGTGTGACAATCAACAAATGAGACAAATGGCTATTGAAACTGATGGGATTTAGTCTCGTTTCTCTTTTAGAAAGAGTTTTTCGTTATTGCCATGAAAGAGACGAGACAAATTGTCATTAAAACTGATGGGATTTAGTCTCGTTTCTTTATTAGAACGAATTTTCCATCATAGAAAGAAATAAACAAGACAAATATGTACATCAACTGATGAGATTTAGTCTCGTTTTATTTTTAGAACGATTTTTCCTTCATGTCAAGAAAGAAACGACACAAAAATCCATTGCAACGGATAAGATTTAGTCTCATTTCTTTTTTAGAACGATTTTTCCTTCATGGCAAGAAAGCAACAAGATACGTAACCATTGTAACTGATCCAATTTAATCTCGTTTCTTTATTATCACCATTTTCCTTTAAAACCAAAAAAAAAAAAACGAGACTAATAACCATTGAACCATAACAGTTTTCGTCTTGGGATTCCTATTGGCACTCGTCTCTTCATGCCAAGAAAGAACCAAAACAAACCCATTATTAGATTTTGTTAAACTTGAGTCTTATTTCTGTATTGACACTTTAAAAACCATATTCAAATTCACAAAATCATCGAGTATACCGGATAACATACCGAATAGCTTTCAATTTAGGATTCCGCCATTCAAACGGTTCCAAATTCCAAAAAACAGCTGTTAGAGGAGTTCTTCCAAGCTTGTCAGGCACCATTTTCACCACAGCTTCCCATCCCAATTGCTCTGCAAGAATTTAACCCAATTGCGTTCAAATTAAGTCTCTCACACACAATAATAATAACAACAAAACACAGTCAATACCAGTAAAAAATTCACACAAGCTGTCATTCTTATTCAGAGCTGCATAGGTGAGTGGAAAGCCACCATTAGCATCCGCTCGGTTAAGCGACACTCCATAACTTAATAAAACTTTGGCAACCTTTTTAAAAAAAACCACCATTTAATAAAACAGTGTTGGCTTTTTCACACAAATCCATTGAATACAATTACCTTAACTTGTAAATCTGAGCATCCTGTGCCTCTAGGAATACTGGCAAGAATATGCAACAAATTTTGTTCAGAGCTATTATAAGTGTTTACAGCTTCTTCGCTTTTATTTCGAGCCATTAAATATAAAGCTAACTTGTATTTGCCCGTTTTTAAAGCGGCCTAAAAATCACACACACAAAAAAAAAACAAACCATCAATAGTTACTTAATTTTCCCCTTTATAAAATCAAAAGTCTCAAGTTTATTTACTTCGATTGCAGGAAAGAAAGTCGCTCCTGAACTTTGCAACTGCCCAACCATCATATACATCACTCCTTGCCAATCTTTATGTACAACTTCCTGTAAAATCGGTGTCTTTTTTAACTCCGCTGGAATCTCAGCTACCGGTTTCCATTGCCAAACTGGTTTCTTGACTTTATCGGATTTGCGAGATTCAGATGGTGGCACAATCACATCGACTTGAACACTAGCTCCTTTCTGAAGCAGCATTATAGCACAACTAAAAGTAACAACAACAACAACAAAAAAAACCTTTAGTATTTTAGCTCAAATAAACAAAAAGAGCTACAATCAATGTTCCCTCTAAGCCAGAACTGACCAAAATTGGTCTTCAACTCAAAAAGATCCATCAGATAAAGATATCATGAACTTTCTCATGGATCTTTTCAAGAGTTTTCCTTTCAACATCAAAGTAAAAGTGCATACTGTTTGTCACATTTTCAGATTTTAACCCATTACTTTAAGTTTTGGTCCTAAACTTCAAAATCTGGTTATAAAATTACAAGTTAAACAGCTCTGCTCTAAGCTGAGCACCAAGTTTTAAAGTTAACAAAAAAAAACGTTTGGTTCCCACGTAACAAAACTTGTTTTATCTGAGGATTTACAATGGTTCTTGCTCAACATTTTTCTGAGTGTCTTTCACAATCTGTCGAGAGAACATTGACCAAAACGAACGAAACAAACCTTTCATGAGAACCATACACAGCTAAACTTAAAGCAGTGTTTCCATTTCGATCCTTCGCATTCAGATTAGTTATACTCTACAAAAAAAAAACAAAGAGAAAAGCATTACGAGAATTGAAGTTATAAACATTTAAAATCGCGACATGAATCTTAATCTTACTTGAGCTAAATGCATACAAGAAATAGTGGCACCACGAAAAGCTGCACGATGAAGTGGAGTTTGGCCAAAATGATCCGCTACATCCAAATTGGATCCTTTCATCGCTTCAGTTAACAAACTCACAATTTCAATGGGATCAATTTTAGACGAATCATCCGGTCTACATTCAAACAAAAACAACAAAGATTAACTCGTTAACTCAACTTGAACAAAAAACCAAAAACAGTATCATCTTCAAAGTTGAGACAAACTCACCGTCCAATCTTAACAAACGCATAGTGTAAAGGAAGTCTCCCAAGACTGTCTTTGGCAAATAAGTCAGCACCTTTCTCAATAAGTAAATCCTCAATATCGATGGTATCATCGGTGCTGCCACCGTTGGCATTCACTCCTAAGTGAAGAGGAGTTCTTCCGTCTTGATTTGTGGAGTTCACATTGATTCCTGCTTCCAGTAAGCAACGTACAACATCCAAGGCATTCGGAGCTTAAATAGTATTGAAAATTATTAGATAAAACAGCTCGATTTAAGATGAGAGCATTCATAAGAAAACCTCGCAAACCCTTATACAGTATTAACAATTAAGAAACGAGACAAATCAGCATTGAATTCAATGTTACTTTGTCTTGAATCTTTAAAAACAATAAAGCAAAGAGACAAATCAGCATTGAAATCAATGTTATTTAGTCTCACTTCTGTAAAAACAATAAAGTAACGAGACAAATCTAAATTGAAATCAATGTTTAGTCTCGTTCTAAAAAAAACAATAAAGAAACGAGACAAATCTGCATTGAAATCAATGTTACTTAGTCTCACTTCTGTAAAAACAATAAAGTAACGAGACAAATCTAAATTGAAATCAATGTTTAGTCTCGTTCTAAAAAAAACAATAAAGAAACGAGACAAATCTGCATTGAAATCAATGTTATTTAGTCTCACTTCTGTAAAAACAATAAAGTAACGAGACAAATCAGCATTGAAATCAATGTTATTTAGTCTCAATTCTTAAAAAGCCATAAAGAAACGAGACAAATCTGCATTGAAATCAATGTTACTTAGTCTCAATTCTTAAAAAACCATAAAGAAACGAGACAAATCTGCATTGAAATCAATGTTATTTAGTCTCACTTCTGTAAAAACAATAAAGTAACGAGACAAATCGACACTGTAAACAATTTAATTTAGTCTCGATTCTTTATAAACACTAAAACGAGACAAATCTACATTGAAATCAATGTTATTTAGTCTCAATTCTTAAAAAGCCATAAAGAAACGAGACAAATCTGCATTGAAATCAATGTTATTTAGTCTCAATTCTGTTAAAATAATGAAGAAAAAGAAGTAATTTAGTTTCCTTTCTTTTCCTGACAAGCGATAAAGTTATTAGGTTTTCTTATGAAGTTGACGATTTGTCTTACAAGATTTCATTAAAACAGCATAATGTAGTGCAGTGCTGTGGTTCTTCTCGTCTGCCGTCTGCACATTTGCCCCATTTTTAAGCAACAGTTTAATAACCGATATTAATCCTAAACTGTGTACATTAAGCAAAAAAAACATTAGACAACCAAAAGTGAAAAACCCCATCAAGTTCTTCTTACTTTGCAGCTAAAATTAAAGGTGAAGCGCGCCCATCATCTTCCATGTCTCCAGAACATTGATTTACATTAGCACCAGCATTTATCTACCAAAAAGAAGAATAAAAAAAACCCCCACACTGTAAATCAAGTCAATCAATCAATCACTAAATCAATTAAACAAATAAATTTACTAAAGCTTCAGCTGCTGCCGTTTGTCTTCTAAGAATTGCTGTAACTAAAGGAGTTCTGCCACGATGATCTTGAATGTTGATTGGTGGTTTATAATTTAATAATAAGCTCAAACCAGGAACAGGTACTTGAACGCCATCCACTTTTTCGGGAACTTCACTGGCACTTGATAGAAAATGTAAAGCTGAATACCCATCGATGTTACGACTTTTGTTATCACTTCGTTTCTTCACAACGGCATGAACTTCAGAATCAGAGTCTTCAATAAGAGTCTAAACAGTTTTTTGTCATTAACAATAATGAACAAAATTGGGACTCAATTTTTAACTTACTTTTATAATCTTTCTTAGACAAGCTTGTTGTTTAGCGTCATTCTGTAATGAAAGACAAAAATTAAGTATTACTAATAATTAGTATGCAATTTAAGTACTGCAAAGCAAAGTTTGCTTATAACAAAGTACAAGAACATACGTTCGTTATAGCAGAGTTTTGCTAAAACAAACTTTTTCTTTAAGATCTTAAGCAAAATCTTTGCTATACCCGAAATTTTGTTTTAAGCAATATAAACTGATTCAATTATCATTTTTTTTTACTTACAGTAAATTGGTATTTGTTACAGGCTAAAAGCAACGGAGTGAAACCATCATAACTGTAAGTTTGAGCCATTTCTCTCAACACATCAGATGGCAATGAAATGGCAGGCATAGATGTTTTCGTTATCTAAAAGTTAAATATTTTTAAAACATTACAAACAAATGAAAAAGACTCAGATAGTTTCATAAATTTAAAAAAGAGAAAGAAACGTACAGCTGATCTCTGAATTTGTACGCTGCTAAGATGACTGTCTTTAGTGACATGAAGACAAACTACGTGTTTTGGAGAAACGCTCACTGGGAAATCAATGTACGCTGAACCTCCAACTGAAACCTAAATAAATCAAAAATAACATTACAATCAATTTCATACTATTTTTCAATATTGTAACACTGGGTGATTTTGTCAACAGTAAATTTGTAATCTTTTAACAACGAAAACGGAACAAATCCAAATTACAAAATACAGTATATGAGATTTAGTCTCGTTTAATTGGCATCTTTTGTTTTACTCGTGGCAAAAAAACAAAAAAAAAACGAGGCTTTAGACACTTAAGATTTAGTATAATTTCTTTATAAACACTTTGCTTCACTTATAGCAAGAAAGAAACTGCTAGTAATTAGTCTCGCTTCTTTATTGACACTTTTGCTTTGTTAATGGCATAAAAAAACGAGAAAAATCGACAAAGAGATTGATAAAATTTAGTCCCGTTTCTTTATTTCTTTCTTGGCATTAATAATAAAACCAATAAATAGAAAAAAAATTGCCATTAAGACTGCCAAGAACTAGTCTCGTTACTTTATTGACACTGCTCTCTTACATGGCATGAAAGAAACGGGAAAAATCTTCATTAAGACTGATGAAATTTAGTCTCGTTTCTTTATTGACACTTTCACTGTGCTCACAGCAAAAAAAGAAACTGTAAAAAGCAACATCAAAACTGACGAAATCTAGTCTATTTTCTTTATTGTCATCTTTATTACTAATGCCAAGAAGAAAAAAGAGACAAATCGCCATTGAGACTGACGAAATTTAAGCTAGTTTCTTTATTGGGATTCTTTCTTCAAATCAAAACAAGAAAGAAACAGGGGAAAAATCCCATTATGATTAACAAGATTTTATCCCAGATTTTTATTGGAATTTTCAAACAGTTTCAATTGACAAAATCGCCTTAATTATTTGTAAAAACAAAATCAAACCTGGAATTGGTCTTCTTGCAAAGTTATTGCCAATTCAATATCAATATTTTTATCCTTATTTTCCCCAGAAGATGGCAAAATTGGCAACGGAATTTCCTTGGCATCTTTCCACTTTCCATTAACTCGTCCATTGCAAGTCAAGTTCACATCAGAACCAGACAGTTTCACCACACAATTTAACGCTAAATCGTCTTTCTCTACATC
>JAAFCF010006680.1:2097904-2112594 GCA_013389785.1 Helicorthomorpha holstii | reverse complement strand
ATTTAGCTATAAGAACCAAACATTTAGCTACAAGAACCAAACATTTAGCTACAAGAACCAAACATTTAGCTACAAGAACCAAATATTTAGCTACAAAATCAACTATTTTGCTACAAGACCCAAATATTTAGGTACAAGAACCAAAAAACACGAGTTTTGAGGATCAAAAACTAAGTTTTGAAACTCAATAACCAAAAATTTAGCTATAAGAATCAATAATATAGCTATAAAAACCAAATATTTAGCTTCAAGAACCAAATATTTAGCTACAAGAACCAAATATTTAGCTACAAGAACCAAATATTTAGCTACAAGAACCAAATATTTAGCTACAAGAACCAAATATTTAACTACAAGAACCAAATATTTAGCTACAAGAACCAAAAACCTAAGAGTTTAAGGATCAAGAACTAAGTTTGAAACTCAAGAAGCAAAATTTAGTTTCCTTGGAACATGAATTAAGTTCAAATTAGAAAAAAAAATTGGATTTCAATGAGTTAACTTTCTAAAAGTTGATTTTTAAGAAACAAAAAGCTTGGAATTCAAGTAGCAAAAGTTGGTTTTTAATATAATTTGCGTTTCTCAATGCAAAATTGACCTTAACAAACACAACAAAATGATCTAATCAAAAGTTAAGAAACCTGAAAGTATAATAACTTCATAATCAAGTCAACATAAGAGATAATAAAGAGCACAACACAAACTTAGCAAAACATAAAAGACTCCTCTGCACTGCATTATTACTGTACAATGCAGAATTATTCTTCTGAACTATTTGTACAATACTTGCCAAATCGTCTTTGTAAACTGTTTACTTGCAAAACTTTTTACAGTATAATCTGTAAAACTGAATTACTGTACTGCTAAATTTAAATCTTACCGCTTTCGTTTCTCAAAGCAAGAAATTCGCCTTTGACATAGACAACCTCCTTTTCTTCAGCTGATTTATTAGGTTTTAGTTGAGGACTGTGCAAAGTGGGGGACTGAAAGGGTTGATACTGGAGACGTAATCGTTTGCTGCTACGAGGTTCCAAACTGGGTGAAGAAGTTCGACGTTTAGACTATTCAATTACACCCAAAAAAAAAAAAAACAATTGTAATTATTTCATACCCAAAGATGTAATGTTAATGTTTTTACCCTTTTAGGGGATTTATCTTGGTCACCACTGGGCTCTCCACCGGATAAACTTGTGTCTTCTTCACAGCCATCATCATTACTGCTGCTGTTATGATTTGAAGATCGACTTTCTTTAGACTTGCTATGGCCGTCCTTTTTGTCGGCCATTATTTACAATAATTCGTCCAAAACTCTATTGAAAATACATAAAAAAAAACGATGCAATTTCTTAACATACAATTTCTTAAAGAAAAATTAATGGAGAGTTATTTAAAATGTTCTAATTGCCATAGCAACTTTGAAAGTCACGTGCGTTTTTCTTTTCATTTTTTTAAAATATAGATTTAAATTTGAAACTGTTAAGAATGTTTTCAACCCCATTATTTTCAATGACAATTTTTTTTTAAAAAATATTTATGGATTAAAAGAACGCCAATAATAATTGGTGAATTTTGAGAAGCGCCAAAGAACGCCATGTTGTTGTGCTCAATTACTATAATGTCATAACTCATAAGTTAATCATCTTTTTAAGTCTTTTAGCCACCTAAATTAGCACTTATTATTATACAAGGGTATTTCTCTTCTTGCTAAACTAGTCACTTCAACAAACAGGACAAATTGCCATAAGAACTGATGAGACTTAGTCTGTTTTCTATATAAAATTTTTCTCCCCCTCATCTTAAGAAACGAGAATAATTGCCATTCGAACTTGTGTGATTTTGTCTCATTTCTTTATTGACAATTTAAAATCCACTTTCCCAAATTAAAAAATCACTCTGTATAATCAATAAACGACTTAAAATCAATGATGACTTCTCTTAAAAGACTAAAATGTAAAACAAAACCAAAAAAATGTTCCTAAATATGTGTAAAGGTTCCTAAATATAAGAAAAGCACAACCAATTTGTTCACAGTTCATTAACGAGTGACGTTAGATTGAACTACATTAGTTAACAGGGTGAAAACGTGGCGGTTAGAAATATACACAGCAAGTCCATTGACCTATGCAAGTTAATCCATAATAATAAAAAAACCTACCACCAAGATTAATTGTAGTTTAATTGTAGCACCTTTAACATGCCATTATCAAACAGTAAATCGATTATTATGATTATATTGTTACACATATGACGTAATAATTTTTAAAGTCTCATTTTTAAAATTGTTCGATTTAAATCCAATTAGAATAGTGTATTATTGTTAAGACTTACTTTATCGTTTTAAGGCTTTTATTTTGAGAGAGGGAAGATGTTTATTTAGCTTGTAACTTTATCTTACAATCCAATAATACCGCAGCGACCATTAATATCGATTTGAACAGATACCAATAATGGTGATAGGTGAATCCGTATGGATATATTCCACTTCCTTTCAGTGCGTATTTATTTATACTGTGTATATATATGATTTACTTGTTTACCAACGTTAGTGAAAAGGCAGATCTACTAACGATCTACCTTTGGTATTATTCCTCAATGCCAATATATAATAATTACGGTGTTATGCATATTATGCACTTACTAAACAGCTACACCCACACACACATACGTAAGCATATATTGTAGTAAAAATGCTGGTTAATTTTAAATAATAATACAAGAGACAATGGTTGATAACCACTCTAATTATCTAATCTCAATTCAAAATTAATGCAAGGCGAAAGCAGTTATTCAGGATGTTCGAATTACTATGGTAACTTGCAGTAAGTTTACCGTATAACTCACGTGATTAAAATATTATTTTTTTCTGTACCCGCTTATTTCTATTTACATTTTCAACTTCACGTGCTTTGGTTGCTATTTGTAACTGAAATTTTATTATTTTTGTTCTAAGTGGCAGTTATTTAAATTTTAGAATGTTTTTTTTTGTGTGTGTGTATGTGAGTGGAGATTTAGAATGCGAAAAAAAAAAATGGCCGTGAAGATTAAGGTTAAAGATTAAGATGTTTACTTGAGAAATAGACGTGATAAATTTCATGTGTCTGACATTGAAATGCTGCTATTAAAAGTGTCAACATTTGCTCGCTTTTACTGAACAATGAAGATAATGGGAGAGAACTACAATAAGGTGATCATGTTTGTATTCCTTAATACGTTAGAATAGCCATTCATAGAACAACTAATAAGTCAGATTATTAGTATAACAAGTCAAATTGGTGTAAAAATGATTCAAATAACACAAGTCAACTAAATAAATGAACATCTAATAAAGTAAAAATTGAGTCTAAAATAATAAAAATATGGTTTTTTGAAGAACATAATGTGAGTTTTCAAAATTCCAAGGCACAAGAAATTATACTTGAAGGAGCACCATTTTGGCTATTATAAGAACAAACTGAGTTTCAAGAAGCAGATCATTTAGTTCCAGATACAAGGAGCAAGAACCGAGTTCCAAGATACGAAAAACTAAAATTACAAATTCCAGCAACAAAAATTGGACTTCAAGAAACAAGATTTTGCTTGCTAGAAAGAAAACCGAGCTTCAAATAACCAATAATTTAGTTACAGATTCAAGAAGTAAAAACTGAACTTCAAGAAACATAATTGTGATTCAGTAAGCAATTTTTTTTAGTTTTTTAGGATCAAAATTGATCTTCAAGAAACAAGAACAATACACGTTTTAAGATTTACAAACAAAAACTGAACTTCAAGATGCAAAAATTGGGTTTCAAAGAGTACAATTTGACTTTCTAGGAATAAAACTGAGTTTTAATGAGCAAATAATTTAGTTACAGATTCAAGAAGCAAAAATTACACTTCATGAAGTAAAAACTGAGTTCCCAGAAGTAAAAACTGAGCTAGAAATTCAAGTAAAACAAAATTGTTCTTCAAGAAGTGAAAACCAGTTACAATAAACAAAATTGTGGGCTTCAAGGAGCAAAAATCAGGGAATAAAATCAAGGGGGAAAAAACTGAGTTTCAAGAAGCTAAAATTGAGCTACAAATTTGAGTAAAAGAAATTATTCTTGAAGAAGTGAAAACAAGTTAAAATGAGCAAAAATTTGGGCTTCAAGAAGCTAAATTTGGCTTTCAGGGAATAAAACTGAGTTTCAAGGAGCAAATAAGTTAGTTACAGATTCAAGAAGCAGAAATTACACTTCAAGAAGTAAAAACAGAGTTCCAAGGAATATAAACTGACTTTCAAGGAGTACAAACTGAGTTCTAAGAAACTAAAATTTAGCTACAAATCCAAGCAAAAAAAAAAGAAATTGTACTTCAAGAAGTAAAAACCAGTTACAATGAGCAAAAATGTAGGCTTCAAGGAGCCAAATTTTGGCTTTGAATTGGATAAATTTTTGAATCTGTAACTGAGTTTCAAAAACCAAACAATTTAGTTACAGATTCAAGAAGCACAAATTACACTTCAAGAAGTACAAACTGAGTTCTAAGGTGTAAAAGCTGAGTTTCAAGGAGTACAAACTGAGTTCCAAGGTGTAAAAGCTGAGTTTCAAGGAGTAAAACTGAGTTCCAAGGTTTAAAAGCTGAGTTTCAAGGAGTAAAACTGAGTTCCAAGGAGTAAAACTGAGTTCCAAGAAACCAAAATTGAGCTACAAATTCTAGCAAAAGGAATTGTTCTTCAAGATGCAAAAAAACCAGTTGAAATTAGCAAAAATTTGAGCTTCAAGGAGCCAAATTTTGGCTTTCAGGAAAAAATTCAAGAAACAAAACTTGCACATTGAATAACAATTGAGTTTCAAAGAAGAAAAACTTCAGTTTCAAGACATTGAATTTGAATTTTACATTGCAAAATGGACTCCAAATCGAATATTTTGGTATAATTTGAGAGCATAATGAGCAATACACAAACTAATTTAACTAAAAAATCCTTAAAATTACAAAACTAAATTCGCCAAACTTCAATTCACCACAAATTGTGTTGTAACCACAACAACTATTATTTTAAAATGAAATAGTTTCATCAACTAAATTGGAGGGAATTAAACCTAATTTTTATTTAGTTACATAAAAGTCAAAAAGTCTGGCAAATGAATAATTATGTTTGAGCTAATAAATCAAAGGAAAATTCTTGACAACTTTTCAAAAGAAGTTTTTTTTTTTTTTTTTGAAAAATGAAGAAATGTAGGAGGAAGAAAAAGAAGAGATTCCTTTTCTTGTTAATTCGACAACGATAATTACGTTTACTGTTGCTTTTTTTTCTTCTTCTTCTTCTCTCTTTCTCGGTCCCACCCACCCATCACCCCATCACCACCCACCTAACTCCTCCTCCTACAATTCCACTGGGAAGGGAGACTGGAAGCCTCTGACATGAGAGAGACTGGACCAACTGGGCCAATCTATATATATAAAAATGACTGGTATGTGTGTTTGCTGTTTATGCATTTCTAAACCATTCATCCGATCACCATGAAACTTTGGGAAGTTGTTCAATACACTAATTTGAACCAGATAGGCATAAGCACATTTTTCATTATTGACCCCAGGGCTTTAATCTTTGATTTGAATCCTTCACTATTGCTTTACAATTAGAGGTAGTCTAATTTTAACCTTCAAACTGACTTTTGACATTAGCCCCATCTTTTGAGCTAACGAGAAAAGTAATACTGTAAACTAGCTGACCTATATAGGGCGCGCAATTTTACAACTGTATGTGGTCAGTTAACATGTCGGAAATTAACGAGACGAGACAAAAGGGACGGGATAGACAGGACAAACAGGACGGGACGGGATATACGAGACGGGACGGGATATACGAGACGGGACGGGATATACGTGACGGGACGGGATATACGAGACGGGACATACGTGACGGGACGGGATATACGTGACGGGACAGGATAGACGTGACGGGACAGGATAGACGTGACGGGATGGGATAGACGTGACGGGACGGGATAGACGTGACGGGACGAGATAGACGAGACGGGACAGGATATACAAGACGGGATTCAAAATCTTCGCAGCAACGCGCGACGGGTAAAGCTAGTTTCTTAATAAAAAGTACGTTGTACCGTTTTGTACTTTTCAATTTTTCAAAAGAAAAAAAAAAAAAAAGCTACTCATACAATCTCTGACGTCATTGATCGTAAATTCCCTTTTCAGATAACATTTTTTTTTTTTTTGTGTAAAATAATTCAAGGAATTTTTCATTCAAATCCATCCGGTGACCATTAACTAACAGCCATTATTCAACGAACCACTATTTCTACTTCTACTGTACTTTTACTGCTTTGCTTATTTTATGAATTCTGAATGATTCAATGTTAATATTCTTTCAATCTACACAGTAAATTCACTGCAAATATTGTAAGAATAAATTTATTCAATTGTATTGATTTAAATGCATAAAAATAGCTTTATTATTTTGCTCTTGTTGTTGGTTGTTTTTTTTTATATTTATTTAACATGAAAATCGGTTTTCGTAAACTGTTTTGCAGCAGTTACATTGCGATTGCGTGATAAGCGTTTAAGCATTCCAATTTTTAAAATGAGATTATTCCAAATTTTTAAATGTAAGCATTCTAATTTTTTTTAAAAGACAATTATTGTTTGAGTTTTCAATAATAAATTGTAGTTCGAATAACATACAGTACAATCATTCGAACTTTTTTTTTAAGATCATTCGAATTAACAGATGAAAATAATTACATTTTCCAATAAAATTATTAGAATGTTTATAATAAAAAAAATAAATTTTCAAATCAAGTCATTAAATTTGCCAATAAAATAATTCCAATTTGTCAGATAAAATCATTAAAGTTTTCTAATAAACTCATTCGAATTTTTAAAATAAAATCATTAAAATTTCTAATAAATTCATTCGAATTTTTAAAATAAAATCATTAACATTTTCTAATAAATTCATTTGAATTTTTAAAATAAAATCATTAAAATTTTAAAAATAAATTCATTCGAATTTTAAAAATAAAATCATTATAATTCTCATATAAATTTATTCGAATGTTAAAAATAAAACTTTTAAATTCTTAAATGAATTTATTCGAATTTTTAAAATCGTTTAGATTAAATCAATGACGTATTATTAGTCAGTTTTCCAGTCAATTTTGACACTTGAGTGAATAATGCAAAACTACTTGAATCATTATGCAATGATATGTACTGTATATTAAAGTACAGTACTGTACTGTACTTGCCAATTCCACGTCACATTAGTAGAATCATTTATTTTAAAATGCTAAATAATTCAATCACACTGATATTCCAACTTAATATCTAAAGTAAATCACCTTCTATCAAAGTACCAATAAATAACTACTGTACTGTAAACAAATAAAAAAAATCCATTCCAGTGTAAATTTAAATTTTAGAATGTTCTAAGTTAATAAGTACAGTATCATCACGTGCTTTAGTAACTACAACAACCAAACTAAAATACAGTACTATCCAATTCGAGTTTTAGAACGATTTTCAGTCACTGTGAATTTGGAATGGCAACGTTTGGGACGCCATAAAGTGACACTTATGGCTTATTTTTCTCTCTCAAATTTTTGACTATAAAATCCAATCAAATATTTATCAGTACACATAGTTAAAACACAATACTATCAATATTTACTATTTTGTGCGTTAATATTTTTCAGTCTAGACTACACTGTACTGCACTATACTACTGGGTCTTACTCAGTTGCAACAATGTCAACAAAGGCATCAATTGCAATTAGATAACAATAAACATCCAAACAATAATGAAAATGAATTACATTACAGTTACAGTGCACATCAAATAATAACCCCCCTCCCTCCCTCCCTTATTATCAAGGAAAATGGTTAGTAGGGGGGTGGTGGGGGAGGGGTTAAGTGGGTGGAAGACCATTTTACGCCTCAAATACACACAAGTCAGTAGATGATGCACAACAATGAAAACAAACAGGATTTATGCAAAAATTGTAAACCAACATTTTTTTAATTTTTTTGGAGTAAATTTATGTACAAGAAATCAGCCATATTTAGGGACCATCCCCATCCTCCTCTTTCTCTCTATCTCTGTGTCTACTTTCCTCTCTATTAGTGTCCAAAAATGATGACCAAATTGCGTTGTATTTCTTAAGATTTATTTTGACTCAGCCATGCTTTGTTTTAGATGAAAAATAAATAAAAAGAAAATTGTCAACAACATTTTTTATATATATATATATATATGGATATAAATTTGTTGCTGCCAACTGTTTTATGTGTTTATGTTTACATTCAATGTTGTTTTTTTTTTCGTTTTGCTATTGTGTATTCACGTATTTAAGCATGTAGAATGTTCTCGTGTCACGCCTCCTTAATGAAAAGCCAAAGCGCGCGCGCGCTCGGCTATATAATATTTCTCCCGCCCTTCCAACTTGTCAATCGAATATTAATTCTTTGGCGTTCGAATGGGAATGGGAAAGAGAGAGTAAAAGAGAAAAAAAATAATAGAACACATTATTATGGGCTTCCATACTAAATTGACCTTTTATTATTATGATCGTTAATATAGATTTACTTACAATGTGTTGGCGTTTTATACTCTTTTTTTATATTGAGGTTGATATTATTATTATTGTTGTGTTAAGAAATGAATCCAGTCTACCGGCTTATAGTTGAGTAGTCTCTGTGGTTGGCTTGGTTTTGGCTATGGCTTTACTGTAGCTGTAGCTATATGGCTGGCTGGGGTGAATCCTATCCGTCAATTTGAGCTTAGGGGGTCGCTGCTTCGAATGCCGCCATGTTGACACCGGGAAGAATGGCGTGCCAAAAAGGAAAGTAGGCTTATCCGTTAAAAAGCACTGTTTGTACGCGCTTCTGTATTTGCAACACCTTTAATTTCCACTTTTATGTATATTGACACTGAGCTCAAAAATCATGCTAAGCTAATTATCCATTTCCGTTACGAGATAACTCGGATAGTTCACCGAAAAACAACCTTCAAGAATCCGCCATTCAGAATATTGGCCGATCTCTTTTTTTTTCCCTCTCTTATTTTTCCCCTATGGAAGACGCGCAGTTGGCACGGGAACACTATTACCACCTAGCGGTTGCACTAACTAACTAAAATACATTCGAATTTTTTTGAAAACGGCCGGGTAATTTAAATTTAATTTGCTTTGATGGAAGATCTTTTTAAAGAAATGAGACTAAATTCCATTGGTTTCAATGCAGATTTGTCTCACTTCTTTTATTTTTTTTTAAGAAAATGAGACTAAATTGTATTTGTTTACATGTAAGTTTGTCTTATGATTTGTTTTAAAAAAAAAACAATACTGAAATGCAAGGATTTCAACATCCAATCGTATAGTTTATTTTTTTTTCTAAACTGATGAGATTAAGTTGCATTGATTTCAATGACGATTTGTCTCATTTCTTTATTTTCTTAAAATGATGAGACTGGATACCACTGAATTGAATGACAATTTGTCTCATTTTTATTTTTCTTAATGTAACGAGACTGAATTCCATTGATTTCAATGCAGATTTGTCTTATTTTTTATTTTTCTTAAGTGACGAGACTAAATTGCATTAGTTTCAATGCAGATTTGTCTCATTTCTTTATTATTTTTAGAAAACGAGACTAAATTGCATTAAATTCCATGCAAATTTGTCTCGTTTGTTTGTTTTTAACAAAATGAGACTTAATTGTATTGATTTTAATGCAGATTTGTCTCATTTCTTTATTACTTTTAAGAAAACGAGACAAAATTGCATTAGTTTCAATGCAAATTTATCTCATTTCTTTATTATTTTTAAGAAAACGAGACTAAATAGCATTAGTTTTAATGCAAATTTGTCTCATTTGTTTGTTTTTAACGAAATGAGACTCAATTGTCTTTATTTCAATGCAGTTTTCTCTCGTTTTTTTAATGATTTTACGAAAACGAGATTAAAAAGCATTGTTTTCATGTTAAACGACGGTGCCTTGTCACTTTGTGGTCTTCAACGGTGGCTCTTGTTGTCCATGAAAAGCTAAAACATCAACCATTTCGCTACAAAACAAAGTGTAAAAGATAAATTGACATTGCAAAATTAAACATTTTTATTTGACGACTACAAAGTTGTGAGTTTCATCATCAACTAAAAAATATACTGTAAAATTATATACAAGTTCAATATAAGCTTGTAATTTTGTAATTTCTTACTAGCTGAACGCTAAAAGAAGAAAAGGAAACACAAAAACAAGAAAAGTAAACCCTTTACTTGTTGTTGTGTGTATTTTTCTATTGTGTCTCATTTGTATTTTCGATAGCTAAAAAACTGAAAACCCAAAAGGAACCCAAAAAAAAATTCCCTTTCTCAATTATTATTATTATTAATTGCATATTTTTTTTTCTTAAGTTATACAGGAATATTAAAAGCAGTTTATAATAATTGTTTCGCATTACCTATTGTTAATTGCCTTTTTTTGGTTTTATAATTATTTCAAAGGCGATTTTTAAGATGTTGATTGAAGATGAAGAAGCTGCTTAACTTTTGGTAAAACTTCTCCAAACGTCTTTTCACAGGCGTCTTTTAAAGTATCAACAACTGCACTTTCACTGATTGAATGAAATGCATCGAAATCTAAATTAATTTAAAGTAATTAACAAAAAAGAAAAAAATCAAATCAGAATAATTATAAAGCAATTAGAATAAATTAAAAATACAGTGGAGGCTGTTTAACATGAAAACTTCAGTTAACACAAAACAATATGGCGGTTTAGAACTAAAACATAAGCAGTTCCATGCATTTTTTTTCTTCTGTTAACACGAAACAAAATCCGTTTAACACGAAAAAATTTAGCTTTTAATGAAAAAAAAAATGCATTCACCTCGTGGCGAAAATGTAGGAAAAATCAAAATTATTATAAAAAAAAAATACAAAATCGACACCAAGAAATAAACGAGACAAATCACCATTGGAACTGATGAGATTTAGTCTCGTTTCTTTATTTTAAAAACGAAACGAGACAAAACTCCATTGAAACTTATAAGATTTAGTCTCATTTCTTTATTTTAAGAAACAAACGAGACAAAACTCCATTGCAACTGATGAGATTTAGTCTCATTTCTTTATTTTAAAAAAAGAAACGAGACAAAACTACATTGGAACTGATGAGATTTAGTCTCGTTTATTTATTTTAAGAAAGAAACGAGACAAAACTTCATTGAAACTAATGACATTTAGTCTCATTTCTTTATTTGCATTATTTCCTCAGTTTTAAGAAAGAAACGAGACAAAACTCCATTGAAACTGATGAGATTTAGTCTCATTTCTTTATTGGCATTATTTCCTCAGTTTTAAGAAAGAAACGAGACAAAACTCCATTGAAACTTATGAGATTTAGTCTCATTTCTTAGTTTTAAGAAAGAAACGAGACAAAACTCCATTGCAACTGATGACATTTAGTCTCATTTCTTTATTGGCATTTTAACTCTTTAAGAAATGTCATTTTGGTCAGTAGATTTCTGTTTTTTTTTTGTAAGTTCCGCTGAAGACAAAATTCTTTTAACACGAAGAAATATTTCTGTCCTTATAATTTCGTGTTAAACGGATTCCACTGGTTTTTTTTTTCTTTATATATAAATTACTTTTAATAGGCAAATGTCCAGAAAGTTCGCAACAAGCAATGTTAAATGCAGTGTCATCTTTAATTCCTAAAAAAAAAAAAATAAAAAATTAACAAAATTATTTTATAATTAAATAAAATTGTATTGTAATTAATTGACCATATTCGGAACGCCTGGCCCATAAATAGATCCGAATTGCATCGTATTTCTTATCTTGAGAACCGAACTTAGTTCCTCTCGTTATAAATAAATTGTGAGCTATGTTATTACTTTGTAAATAGTTGGCGACGGAGAAAATTGACCTGAAAAATAACAAACTTTATATTTAATAACAGGTTGTTACTATGACAACGAAAAGCACATTCTTTTTTTTTTACTTCATCTTTTGTTGTTTTTTAAAAATTTAGTTGCAGAACATTCGAATAAAATTCACTTTCTTCAAATTCAAAATCTTTTTTTTTTAATTCAGTTTCCCCATTTAGAATAACTGTAATATGGTTTGAAGATTTAACCTCACGTGCGCAATACTATGGCTACTATGAACAGTCCACTTCGTTTTTTTGGTGTTTTTTTAAATTTTAACTAATGGAACGTCAAAAACTACAGAGTGATCAAAAGATGGCAATGAAGAAACAGGAATAAATGACATTGCTTACCATAGGAATTTGTCTCATTTATTTAATAGCAAAAAAATTGTCAAGAAAGAAACGAGACTAAATACCATACGTTTCAATGCACTTTTGTCTCGTTTCTTAACTGACAAAAATTATCAATAAAGAAACGGGAATAAATTGCATGGTTTACAATGAATATTTGTCTCGTTTCTTTATTTGAAAATTTAAAAATTCGAATTGCCACTTTTAAAAATTCAAAATCTAATATTCTTAAAAATAATCAATAAATAAACGAGAATAAATTTCATTGCTCACAATAGGAATTCGTCTCATTTCTTTAATAGAACAAATTATCAATAAAGAAACGGGAATAAATTGCATTGCTTACAATTGATATTTGTCTCATTTCTTTAATAGAACAAATTACCAATAAAGAAACGGGAATAAATTGCATTCATTACAATGGATATTTGTCTCATTTCTTTATTTTCAATAATTACTAATAAAGAAATGGGAATAAATTGTATTTCTCACAATGGATATTTGTCTCATTTCTTTATTTGAAAAAATTACCAATAAAGAAACGGGAATAAATTGCATTGCTTTAAATGGATATTTGTCTCATTTCTTTATTTTCAATAATTACTAAAAACAAAACGGGAATAAATTGCATTGCTTAACATGTAAATTTGTCTCGTTTCTTTATTTAAAAAATTACTAATAAAGAAACGGGAATAAATTGCATTGCTTAACATGTAAATTTGTCTCATTTCTTTATTTTAAAAAATTACTAATAAAGAAAGGAGACTAATTTGCATAGCTAACTATAAATATTTAACTGTTATGTGGACACTTATCTTGTGATCAGCCTGTAATATCATATAAAACATAGTAACAAATGTGTTTACTTAGCCACTGATTGTATATCGTTGTTGTCAATCAACTGGAATGCAAATCCTGGAGCTGGATAATTCATAATTTCATAACAATCGCCACACACTTTTCTCGTTGCCTACAAAACAACCAACAAAACCCATAATAAAAATCAAACCCAACTTTTTTACTAGTTGTGTTTTTTACTTATCAAAAACTTACAATGGTTTCAACTGGAAGTTCAAAACTTAAATAGTAGACATGAAAATGGTGATGATTGACAGATGCATTTGCACAAAGACTGTTGAATCCAGCTCTGAATCCTTTATTAGAGCTACAAAGTACAAGCTCAATCGCCAAACTTATGCTTTCCAAACACAAAACCTTTTTTTTTTAAAACACAAAAAAACATTTATAAAAAAACTACAGAAAAATAGTAGTTAAAATGTTGAATGGTTTACTTGTGGTAAAGAAGAATAGATAAATGGGACAAATAATGAGTTTCCATACTCCAATGGACTTATGTTGATTAGCATTTTATGACAATCTAAACAATAACAAAAACAAAAAGATTTACAATTTTTGCTTTGTTTATCAATTAAAAATCAAAATCCGGTTATAACGATGGCGATGGAAATTTCATAACAAAGTCGTTATAAATGCAGTTTTTGTGGCTAAAATAGTCGGTTGGAAAGTCCAGAAACAAATATTGGACATGGAAATATACAATACTGATACTAAAAATAGTCTAATAAAGCTTAAAAAGTCTTAGATAGATGAAATAATCTAAAAATCTGTCTAGAAATTACAGAAAATAGTCCAAAAATAATGATTAATGGTCTAAAGCAACTTGAAATAGATTATTAAATGGTCTAAAATAGATCAAAATGGTGTCCTGGTAACTTTAAAAAGTATAAAATAGATTAAAATTAAATCTTAATTGCTTTACATAATGTAAAAATGATTTCTTAATGGATTTAAGTTGTCTAAATTAGCTTAAAGTTGTGTCTTAATGAATTTAAATAGTCTAAAATAGACAAGAATTGCTTAAAACTGTGTCTTGATGGCTTTAAGTAACATAAAATAGCTTAAAAAGATGTCTTAATTGCATAAAAGAAACCAAAATGGCTCAAAATCTTTTATAATAAATAATTGATGACTTACAAGACACACAATTGTCTAAAAAGATCCCAAATTAGTCCAACGTAGCTAAAAGTAATCTAGAAATAGATTAAAAAGCTAAAAAGCACCTAAAAATGACTCAAAATAGTCTAAAATGATTCCTTGTGGTTTTAAATGGTCTAAAATTGCTAGGAATAGCTTAAAACTGTGTCTTGATTGGCATAAAATAAGCTAAGATTTCTCAAAGTCATCTAAAAATCGCTTAAAATGAATTCTTGATGGCTTAAATGACGCAGAATTGACTAATGTAGCTAAAATTAATCTAAAAATGGCTTTAAAAAGACTAAAAACCATCTTAAAATGACGAACAATGACCTAAAATAGTTGATCAACATTTAAAATTGGTTTAAACAAACGTTGCACCGCAGTTGTTATGACTAATGACTTGCATTTTAACGTTATAAGAAGATGCCAATT
>JAAFCF010006680.1:2075778-2087904 GCA_013389785.1 Helicorthomorpha holstii | reverse complement strand
AAAAAAAAAAATATTTTAAAAAAGAAACGAGACTAAATCTCATCAGTTTCAATGGCGATTTGTCTCATTTCCTTCTTCTAACGAGAAAAGAAAATGTTGTAAAAAATAAACGAGACTAAATCTCATTAGTTCTAATGGAAATTTGTCTCATTTCTTTCTTCTAACGAGAAAAATAAATGTTCTAAAAAAGAAACGAGACTAATTCTCATCAGTTACAATGACGATTTGTCTCATTTCTTTTTTCTAACAAAAGAAAAAAATGTTCTAAAAAAGAAACGAGACTAAATCTCATTAGTTCTAATGGAAATTTGTCTCATTTCTTTCTTCTAACGAGAAAAGAAAATGTTCTAAAAAAGAAACGAGACTAATTCTCATCAGTTTCAATGACGATTTGTCTCGTTTATTTCTTCTAATAAAGGAAAAAAATGTTTTAAAAAAGAAACGAGACTAAATCTCATTAGTTCTAATGGCGATTTGTCTCATTTCTTTCTTCTAACGAGAAAAGAAAATGTTCAAAAAAAGAAACGAGACTAATTCTCACCAGTTTTAATGACGATTTGTCTCATTTCTTTCTTCTCAAAATAAGAAAAAATGACAATAAAAAAAACAAGACTATTTCTCATCAGTTACAGTGATGATTTGTCTCGTTTCTTTCTTAACACTGAAAAGAACAATTCCAACAAAGAAACGAGACTAAATCTCATTAGTTACAATAGAGTTTTGTCTCGTTTCTTTTTTTGGTAATGATTTTTTATTTGTTTACTTGAATTTCTCTGCTTTTTCACCGACTGTGAATGCATTTTGTTCATTAGAAAAACCGAAATATTTCGTGTTATGCCAATTTTTTTTCGTATTAACAGAAAACAAATGTGAGAAAATGTCTATTATTTAATTTGGGACCAAAATACCGTTTTGTGTTAACCGAGTTTTTGATGTTAAACGGATTCCACTGTTCTTGGAATTGGATTACCTTAATGTCAGTTTTCAAAGTAATATAATAAGAATCGACTGGACTTTGATCTTTGTTGCTATCAACTTCTTTAATTATGTTGTAAGCCACTTCAATTTCCAGCAAACTTTCAAGCATCTCCATTTTAGTCTAAGAAAAAAAAGTCAACAATTACATTTAAAAACTAAGAATGAACTAATAATAGATTGAAAAATTGAAAGTTTTTACTTTGATTATTTCTGTGTTATCCAAAATTGGTGGTTTTTTGAGACCAAAATCATGAGGAATTAAAGTGTAAAATCTGTTAGACGCATCCAAAGCTTTAACTGAGCTTTGAGATTCATCAATTATCTAAACAAACATTTCATTAAAAAAAAAAACATCAAACATTAATGTTAATAGGAATTTAAAAGTGGTACCAGAACTTACCTTTTGTAATTCAGTTAAAATACTGTAAGCTTTTTCAATTTGGCGACGAGATATTTTTCCTAATGGCATTTTATTCATGTCAATCTAAAATTTCCAATTAATTTAATGTTTTTAATGTTATCATTATTATTTTTATAAAACTAAGCAAGTTTGTGCTCATTTCATCATTATAAAAAAAACGAGACTCAATGGCATTGGCTTCCATGCATATTTGTCTCCTTTATTAGTTTTTAAAGAAACGAGACTGATTTACATTGGTTTCAATAACGATTTGTCTCGTTTCTTTATTATTTTTTTGAAAACAAGACGAATTTGATTTTAAACAAAAAAAAAAATTAGTCTTGTTTTCGAATAACAATATAAAAACATTCTAATTTTTAAATAATAGAAAAACATCACAATAAAAACATTCGAATTTTTAAACTTATAATAAAAAAAAAATCAAACATTTCAACATTTTAAATTGATAAAAAAAATTAATTAAAATTAACATTAAAATTTTTTTTTAAAAGTGATAAAAAAAAATCCTCATTAATTTAAATGTTGGAATGTTTTGTGATGTTTTTCTATTATTTAAAAATTGGAATATTTTTATATTGCCCATTTCAGCATTCGAATCTTTAAATGTTTATTTTTTTATGTACAAGTTTAAAAATTTCGAATGTTTTTATAATGATGAAATTAATGAACGATTCGAACTTTTAAATTAATAATTGAAAAATAAACATTTTCATTTTTTATTGATTCGAATGCTAAAATGCACAAGAAAAAAATACTCAAATTTTTAAATTTTTTTTGATTTGTAAATTAGAATTTTTAATGGAAAGAAATGAGACAAACGTCTATTGAAATGAATGCATTTCAGTCTCGTTAAGTTATTACTAATGTAAAAGCTCAATTTTTTTCGTTAATAAAACAACAATGAAAAGAAAGCACAAACTCAGTCAATATATTATAATGAACTTTACAAACCTCAAACTCGATCATAGTTTTCTTCATTATTTCAATATCAAAGATGGTTATTATCAAGTTTTGCACAGCCTTTTCTAATTTGGAAGGAATGTCGGATTTCAAATCTTTAAGACTCTTCATGGCCTCCTTTAATAAACAAAAAGATAAAAAAAAAACCACCCCATTATTTACTGTATGTCTTTGTAGTTTTCAAAGAGCCAAAACTAAACGTTTAAATTACTTCTCCTTCATCCAAATCCATGGGGAAAAACTTATTAGGATATTTGACAAATTTATCTCCAATTCCAAACATATTTCCAGTCTTCTCCTCATAAAGACATTTAAATGAATCTTTAGCTTCATCTTTGTCAGAGAACTTTTCCACTTTGTTTCCACCTTGACTAGTGCCAATTCTTCCCCAAGCACGAAACAGCCAATATCTAGCAAAGAAAAACACAAAATGATTTTAAGTATTTATCATTAAAAGATGAATTTTTCCAAAAACAACTTACTTTTTCTTGTCATTTGCTTCCAACAGCTGCAATTTATAATAGGAATTGGTTCCTCTGACAACATCCACCAGATTTAAAACAGCCATGTAGCTCTGGTTTTTCTCTTCATAGACATGAGCTTTGCTTTCCAATCCTTTAGTTTGGGTCCAAACACCAGACAGAGACAGACACACACAACAATTTCCATTCATTAAATTAATATTGGAAGCTCTAAATTATGAATAATAATTGATTGATTAATTACCAGAATCTGGATCGACACCTTTCACTGTCATTTTCTTTATTACTGGACTACTCATTGCAAGTGCTACAAACAATCATTTGACAATCAAAAAAAAAGAAGAAAAAAAAGGTGATTTGTTAACATTTAACTTCAATTTATTGTGTGAACATTTTTAACACTGATTTTTGTTTTGTAAGTCTCTTATCTGTCTGTATTTGTTTTCACTTCATACAAATCAGTAATCATGAAGACTTTAATTTTATTTTAGGAAATTAAAGATACAAAATCCAATTGATTAATAGATTTTGAATGTATTATCAATAATTTCCCTTTTTTTAAAACAATAAAAAGCAAAGACCGAATGATTTACTAAATTAAAACACAAGTTTAACAGGGAAAATTAAAAGAAATGAGACAAAATCTCATCAGTTCCAATAGCGATTTGTCTCGTTAGAAAAAGAAAAAAATGTTCGAATTTATAAAATCTATAGCATTGACATAACATTGCGTACATAACGTTGACATGCGAATTTAAATGATAAAATACCCAAATGTTTCACCGAATTTTATAAACCACTCTAATCAACAATTAACTAGAAATATTATCCATTAATTTTACTACAATTAATCACTACAAATCTGAGGCAAAACTTCATCATTTTTCTCTTTTAAGTAAAATTCGAACGCCTCCATATTGCCATTTTAAAAACGTTCGACAACTTCAAAATAACCACACACAAAAAAATAAAATTACAGTTACCTTAGTAACCAAAGCATCAAAGTTCTTCTTCAACATACAGTATAATTATGATATGCCAATTAATTTTAGCTCATTATAGTTTTTAAATACCAAAAAAAAAAAAAGCAAGTTAAAACATTAAACAAAAATTAATCGTTTTCACATCTCTTCATCCTCTTAGAACGAATTTGTGTATTGCATATTGTTATTCGAAATTTAAAAAATTAAAAACATTCTTAAAATTTAAATTGGTCAATAAGAACGAAATATTTTCTCGTTACTTAGCAACCATAACAATTTCTTATTGTTCTTCCTATGCACATTAAATTATTACAGATTATTTTAACTACTTTTAACCAAATTCAGTGAAACATTAATAACTTAATAACTAGATAAGAAAATCCAGAGTTTAAGCATAAATAATAGGAGAAACAGAGTGGACAGATGTGCGTGTCTGCGCAACCAAAGTACCAGCTACTTTACACATTGAGCGACACTATATACTGTATTGCATTTCAAAAAAACACAAAACGAAAATTCAAAAAAAGACTGGAAAGAAAAAAAAAGTGAACAAACATGCACAGAAATAAATGCAAAAATCAAAAATAATAAACATTACAATCTACGAAACAATATAAGCACAATCTAATTCCGAAATCAAAAATCTAAATCCCCTTCCATCATATAATGATTGGTGACGTGTCATTAAAAAAAAACAGGAGAAAAGCAAGCTGAAAAATAACTGTAAAAATCTACTTTAAATCTTTACCTTTGCCTGATTTTGAACTTTCTTTAGTCTTTTCCGGCACAACAACCGAACATCTGCCAAATTGAGAAAGATTTAAAATGAGATAAGACTTACAGTAACTTAATAATTATTGAATCAATCGACTTACGAAGCTAATTCAGCTGCTGAAAATACTCGATCTCCACTCGTGTATTTGTACTTTTTACTAAAAATAAATGAAAATAAAAGTTCTCTGAATTTAGTAAAAGTTTTCTGAGTTAATTAAGGTTACTTACAGAAACAAATGATCATTTTTTAGATCCTTAGGGATGTCGAAAGATGTCCTTTTAGGTTGTTTTGTAGAGTATGTGCATTTGGTCCATTCAGTAATGTTTCCAGTGCAACAATACTCGCCAGTTCTGATTGATAAGATTATTAATCAAACATATTAAACGTACCAGCTGATTCATAAGAAAATCTTAAAATATCATCAATTAATTAAAAAAGGAAAAAAGTTACTCATGGAAATCAATGCAATTTAATCTTTTCTTTTAAAATAAAAACAAAGAAATGAGACAAAAAGTCATTCTCATGTATGCAATTAAGTCTCGTTTCTTTAAAAAAACAAAGAAATGAAACAAATTGTCATTTACATTAATGAAATTGAGTCTAATTTCATAGAAAAATAAAAAAACGAGACAAAACTTCATTCACATCAATGCCATTAAGTCTCATTTCTTAAAAAAAAAATGAAATGAGACAAAATGTCATTTAAATTAATGAAATTGAGTCTTACTTATTTTAAAAAAAAATGAGACAAAAAGTCATTAACATTTATGTAATTGAATCTCGTTTCTTTAAATAAAGAAATGAGACCAAACGTCATTGACATCAATGCAATTAAGTCTCATTTCTTTATAAAACAAAAAAAAAAATGAGACAAAACGTCATTGACATCAATGCAATTAAGTCTCATTTCTTTAAAAAACAAAAAAATGAGACAAAATGTCATTGAAATTAACGTAATTGAGTCTCACATCTTTAAAAAATAAAATGAGACAAAACATCATTCACACTAATGCAAATGAGTCTCATTTCTTTCAAAAACAAAGAAATGAGACAAAACATCATTCACACTAATGCAAATGAGTCTCATTTCTTACAAAAACAAAGAAATGAGACAAAATGTCATTCAAATTAACGCAATTAAGTCTCATTTCTTTAAAAAAAAAAAAAAACGTTATTGAATTTAATGCAATTTAGTCTCAATAAAGAAACGAGACAAATCTTCATTAAAACCGATGGTATTCAGTCTCGTTTCTTTATCGTCGTAAATCTACGAGATTTTCTTATGAAAACAACGATATTAAACGTCATCATTCAATCTATTTACCCTAAAACGATTTGTCCTTTACATTCAGGACAAGGAAGCAGAGCTCCAAAAGCCATACAGTCTGACAAATGACTTAGAATCTAAAGTTCATAATAAGACAACATGATAGCTTAAAGATTCAGTTTAAGTCTTTAAATACTGTACACACTAACCTTGCTTTCTCCACTTAAGCCTGCCTGATTGTTTTCTTCTAACAATTCTTGCCATTGAGCTTTAGACAATTCCTTCTGAAGTTTGTCTCTGTATCCATAAATCAGCTCGTTTTGTTTCTACAAAAGCAAACCCATTTTCCATAACAAACAAAAAAAGATTTTACGTATTAAAAAGTGACATACTTTCAGGATTTTGTCTTCCTGGTTATTGTTTGGCTCCTTTTTGACTTTTTTAGCTGGGGCAGAGGAAGGCTCTTCACTAGTTGGCCGTTTGCTGGAACTAAAATCAGAAGATAAAATTGAATTAAAAGTATTAAAAACTGTAAAAGACATTGAATAAGTATCCATAAATAGACTAAATCATATAATAATAACGCACAAGTGAGATTATCAGACTTCTTTTGGACTTGATTCACTTGAGCTTTAAACTCTTCATAGACATTCATTGTTATTCAACGCCAAAGTGATTCAAGTCCAGGTTAAAGCTAACAAATTTTATTCTATTTGTAAACAGCTTAATATTCGAACATTGTTTTAATATTTAACATCACGTGATCGATGGTTACTATGGTAACTTCAGCTTTTATTAATTTCGTTCTTTAAAGTCAAATTTAAATTTTTAAATTTTGTAAAAGTAAAAATGAATGGGACGTCAACACCTGGGACGCATCTTTTTAACACAATTTTTAAGATTTTTCAGCTAAATTAAACCAATTTAAAGAGTTTATAAATTCACAAATTAGTCTTAAAAAGTGTTTTCAGTATACTGTACATACGTGGGACTTTTCATTTCAGGCAATTCCTGTGTTACTAGCTGTTGATCATCATCAATTAGATTATCGAAGCCAGGAATCCTAAAAATCAAACAAAATAAGTAACTAAATATGTAAAATATAAAAGCAATGATACTTACAAGGATCCACTAGAGTAAAATTCAAACTCGTCTCGCTTCTTAGCAAAACAAGCCAAATGATACCATCGGTCAACAGCACCAAATCGTTTGGCGTTGTCACTTTCATGATCTTTTTTAGATACACGAAGAAAATCCTATAAAAATTCAATCGATTTAATGTAAAGATAATAAAATACAAGAAAATCATAAGATATATAAAGAAATAAGAAAAAGATTAATGTTTAGCTAAGTGGCATTTTTTTCTAATAAAGAAACGAGACAAATATCGATTTAGAACAATGCAATTTAGTCTCGTTTCTTTATTGGTAATTTGTTCTATTAAAGAAATGAGACAAATATCTATTGTAATTAATGCAATTTAGTCTCGTTTCTTTATTGGTTTTTGTTCTATTAAAGAAATTAGACAAAAATCAATAGTAAGTAATGTTTGTAAGCCGTTTTTTTTAGTTCTTTGAAGATTTGTGAACCTTAAAAACGCTTGGAAATGTGTTACATTCGCTTAAAAATGGTGCAAAAATTAAAAAAATTAAAAATTACCTTAGCAATTTTCTGTTCACAGCCACGACACATACTTCTGTTTGACTTTGCTCTGTCAATCAGATAATCCTTAAGTTGAGCACTGCCTTTCTCAGCTTTAGCCGACACACCACCAGAACCATGAGGAACTGTAACACACACACACAAAAGTTATTACCTTGCATTATAAATGTATGTTATGCCCACGCAAAAAAAAAAAAAAATGACATCATCGCCATTTTTGCTTACCCATTTTCTCTTTGATCTTTTGCTGATCTTCCCATCTCAATTCACCGAATTGTTTAATTTCAGACTCAGATTTTACTCGAGCCTTCTCGAAAAAGCAGTCAAAGTGATACCACAATGGCATCTGAAAACGAAAATTTACTTAATAATAACTTTAATAGACAACATC
Organism: Helicorthomorpha holstii; assembly: GCA_013389785.1. Taxonomy (NCBI): domain Eukaryota; kingdom Metazoa; phylum Arthropoda; class Diplopoda; order Polydesmida; family Paradoxosomatidae; genus Helicorthomorpha; species Helicorthomorpha holstii. The sequence goes on along the minus strand of JAAFCF010006680.1, from coordinate 2,079,985 downwards.
AGTAGAAGCCGAAAAGTTTAAAGTTTTTAAGAATATAATTTAACATTCGAATTCGCTTTTAAATATTTGAATGCTGATTATGCACACACGCGTTAATTCGAAGCTCAAAAGCGCATTTCGAACGTTAATGAAAAATTAGCGCAATAAAAGAACAGTTACCTTGCCATCGTATCTCGGGGACTAGAAATTAAAAAAAAAAAAACATGATAATAAACAGTTAAATTTTAAATAATTATAAACTAATATTACTTTAATCATGACTGCCAATCTTAAGCTATCTTTCCCGATTGATTCTTTGCATCCTTTACATGAAGCCCGTCCACTCTTAGCATATTCGGCCACAAACGGTAAATCATCAGCGTCTGCCATTCTTCTTACGGTTCCAAATAACTTGTGAACGACGACGACAACTATCTGTTCGTTTAAAAGAAAATAATAAAAAACTTACGTTTACTATTCCACCTACGCATTTTCTTCTTAAATATATTTCGTTACATTGTCACACAGATGAAAGCAAAATTAATGCGATTTGACCTAGAATACAGATGAGCACTGTTACCGAATCAGTTGACACCAAAACACAATCATCAATTAACACGAAAACCCACGTGCGATAATAATCCCATACAAAAAATTAATGCTGGGAATATATTTGTATGGTGTCTTGTAATCAGTAATAATCAAAATCTAAACTACAAAATAGTTAAACTAACAAATCACGTCATGTAATTTTAATTAGTTAATTTTATAAAAGAAATACGGTAATACAATATTTTAAAATGACGTAACCATCTTATTTTAAAAACAAAATCGAATATTTTTAGTTATGGTCTATGTAAGACTTCGTACTTACATTTCTCCCGCAGAATACATATTTACGCATGCGCATTCGATTTTTGATATTCGAATCGCAATTTCAGCGAGTGTGTGAATTGACGAGCAGGCTTAGGATTTGGCTGATTCAATTATTGTTATAATAATAAAGTGTTTTTTTAAAAAGTTGAGTTATAAACAACAAACTTATAAGAATGAGCGGTGGAAATAATTATACCGTTACGTCAAACGATGGTCCTGGTTTTGTTGGTATCAAATTTTGCACTGAATGGTAAGTGTTCTAATAGCACACGTATAACGTTTCAGAATTTTCCATTAATCATATTTAACTTACATAGTAATAACATGTTGTACCCTAAAGAAGATAAAGAAGCCAGAGTATTATTATATGCCGTAAGTTTATCATAATTATCTTGTTTACACTAAAACTATTAAAGAAAATCAATGTACATTTCATGGTGTTCCATTTCAATTTTCCCAAACCTAAACATTCGAATGTTTTTTAAACATTTGAAAATTCAAATTAATAATTCTACGCATTCTAATAATTTATTTATTCTCAATAACTAACAGTGTAGAAATTGCAATTATCAGCAGGTGGCAGACAACAACTGCATTTACGTTAACAAAATAACACACGAAGTCGAGTAAGTATTAACTAATTAATTAATTGATAATTATAATTAGATTACCAATAATATGAATTTGCTTTTAATTATAGTGAAATTACGCAAATTGTTCCTGAGCTGGTTTGTGATCCAACATTGCCAAGAACTGATCATCAATGTCCTCAATGTGGACACAGAGAAGCTGTTTTCTTTCAAGCTTATTCACGAAGAGCTGAAGTAAAATCTCTTTAAAAAAAATCACATTTCTTAAAAGACATTTTTTTAAATCTTGTTAATATCTTTTTGTAGGAAGAAATGCGACTTTATTACGTGTGTACAAACAACAACTGCAATCACAAGTGGAATGAATGAGAATATTATGAAGAATCCTAAATCAATGCTATTTTTGACTTTTTTCTGTTTTTAACTTTTTAACATAATTAAAATTTTCGTTTTTTAATCTCAAACTTTTGTTTTCAAGTGAAGTTTTAATTTTTATTTCGTATTTTTTTTCCATAGGAAGAAATGCGATTGACTTTTTTTTTTTTTTTTTTACTTTTTGTTTGTGTACAATTTACAAAAACAACCAAATATAATCACAATTATTGAAATGAATGATAAAAATATCGAGAAGTTCATATTTGTTGATTGTATTTTAAATATAAACTTGTTCACTGGCTAAACTATCAGCGAACGGTTGAACTATTTCTCGTGTAGCAAAATAAAAGATGAGACCAAATGTAATTGAAATGGGAAGCGCTGGAAGTGCCTTTTTAAATATCGCCAGCAGCAACAACGTCAAACATAAACCCTTTTTTTTAAAAAAAAAAAAAAGTCAAAATAATAAAAAATTAAATTCTTTTAACAGAAGATAGATTGAGAGAGAACCAGCAAATAGGAAGAAAAGTACAGTACGTGGCAAATGATAAGACAAAAAATTGCCTTGTAGATTGTGCATTTAAAGTCAACTGCGGCTGAAATTCCAAGTTTTCATTCATAAACTTTAAATTCAGCCACACCATTTTTTAAAATTTATTTTTCGAATGTTTTTCTTCTCAAAGTTTAAATGCGGCTGAATTTATATCTTTCTTTTAGAAATTAAATTCAGCCGCACTTAATTTTATCTAAGTTTCGAATGTTTTTATTTTCAACGTTTAACTGCGGCTGAACTTACATCTTTCTTTCAGAATTTAAATTCAGCTGTAATTGATTTTAACATAATTTCGAATGTTTTTCTTTCCAAAGAATTAATTGCGGCTGAATTAAATATTTCCTTCACAATTTAAATTCAGCCGCACTTGATTTTAATTAAATTTCGAATGTTTTATTTTCAAGTTTAAACGCGGCTGAATTTATATCTTTCTTTTAGAACTTAATTTCAGCCGCATTTACTTTCAACTGGGAATTAAATTTCGAATGTTTTACATACAAGTTCGAATGCGGCTGAATTTCAATCTTTCTTTAGTAATTCTAAATTCAGCCTCCGCTTATTTTCAATGTAAAAACTGGAAAACAGTTTTCCCATGGCTTATAATTCAACATGGTGTAGTTGTCACTTGCCACTTTTTCTCCCTACGTGATGTCTCTCTCTATCTCTCTTTAGTGAACTGATTGAAACAAAAATGTCTACTTACAATAAGAATGGCAACGAAACAAGCAAGTGTTGTGTTCCAGTCGCCATATGAAGACGCTTTTCCAACTAAAACACTATAGAAAATGAAATCACCAAGACCCAATTTCACACCACCTTTTAAAAACAAACACAAGTGTTAAATTTCCATCGTTAAATACTTTTGACTTAAATAACAATTACGTTCTTCCTGCAGTGAATCTTGATAATGATTTGCGTAGGCGACACCAGTTCCAACTCCAGCTCCAAGGGCAGAAGATTCCACAGCGTTTGCATCTTGCTGACTATTTTGTACTTGTCCTCTTGAGTTTAACGCTAATTGTGGATTCTGAGTTAAAACGACATAACCATCACATTCAGTTCGCTCACTTGGTGGATTTTCATCAGACGATTGTTGCTCAGTAGTGTCTGAAAGTTACATTTTAGAATTAATTAAAGTCTTAGAATTAAAATTTTAGAAAATTGAGATTTTGTTTGCCTGTTGTGACAGTGTCAGCAGCTGTTGCAGTGTCGTTTGTTCCTTCAGTGCTTGATGTTGACGCTTGATCACGATCTCCCACTATGTTGTATACAACAGTGGCTAAAATGAAACAACAAATTTCAAATAATGTTATCTTTCGAAAATCAACGAGAAATTTTAAGCTTTGAACAAGTCTTTTGCAACAAATTTACCATGAAAGTCAACGAGAGAATTTTATCGTTAACGTTTACGAGAAAAAATTTAGAACGCTTTTCAAAAAATAAATAAATAAACGGTGATGTCACAGAGTTAAAGGAGCAATTAAATTTGTTCTAAAAATTTAAACGAGTCACGTGAATTTTACCAATACGCCATTGTTAGTTTAAGTATGCGAAATACATTGGCATGAAATAAGAATATGGAACAAAATTTAGCTTGGAAATCTATGGAATAGTTTTAACATTAAATTCTATGGGAGAAATTATTTTAGCGTTGAAGTCTATGAGAAGGAATTTTTACATTGAAGTCTATGAGAAGGAATTTTAGCATTGAAGTCTATAAGAAGGAATTTTTACATTAAAGTCTATGAGAAGGAATTTTAGCATTGAAGTCTATGAGAAGGAATTTGTTACATTGAAGTCTATGAGAAGGAATTTTTACATTGAAGTCTATGAG
>JAAFCF010006680.1:2024784-2068606 GCA_013389785.1 Helicorthomorpha holstii | reverse complement strand
GTAGTAGCTTTTAGAATTTTTTTTAAGGAAATTTAAAAATTTAAAAATCAAGTGCTTGGAACGTAAATGATTGCATATGATACGTCTACGTATATCCATACAATACACACAGTAAATTTTAATCAAACAATAAAATTCCCAATCCCGTGAATTCCCCTTGAAACCCATAAACTTTATACAGTAAAACTGTTGACATAATGCATAATTGTGTGCCATGACTGTGTCATAAATTCATACTACTGTACATAAATGAACGTAGAAATGACGCCGGCACAAACTGTTGCGTTGAATGACGTTAAATAATTGGTAATTTATAAGCATAACTCTGGAGTTCAAATATCAATCAAACTTTTAAAATAATAAAATAAGGCTAAATTAGCTTTAAAATTGCTGCAAATTAATAACAAAAATTCATTAAAAAACCATTTAAATTTGTTTTTATAAAATCTTGAATTTAAATTTTAGAATAATATAATCCCACCCAATGTTTGGTTACTATGGCAACTAAATTATTTTTTATTTTTATTTATTTTCTTCATAATTTAAACGTTACTTTTAGAATGAATTTAAAAAAATCATATGAATGGGACGCCAGCGTTTGGGACGTCACGGCTCACAGGTTTTCTACAGTATTATAATGTAATCAAAATTAAAGTGCAAATATTGCTTTAACTTTAAGCTTTCAGTTCATCAGTCGCTATTGTTGAGTTTCTCACAAAATATTTTAGCAATAAAAAAAGAACGTTAATAGAAGAGCTTATGAAGTATGAACCTTAAAAATGGAGTGTCGTAAAATTGAAACGATTTACTTGGCAATATAATTAATAGCATTTTCATGTTATGTAACGCAACAAGAGTTACAGTTTCGTAAAGTATAATAGGTACAGTACTATATTTTATTAGATTTGTTTTTGAATTCCTCTTAATAACAACAACGAAAATACGAAGTGGTGACGCCCACATTTTCCACGCAGATTGACTCGATATATTATTTTGATCATCTCATATGGGAAAGAGAGCTTGTCAATGTACATACGGTAAAAACGTTCTATTTCGAACACACACATAAATTCATGGTCGTCAACTGCTGCTGCTGCTGTCAACTTAGCTTATTCGAGTAACCACCACATCATTATTATTATTATTGCCATTGCTTTCGTTATAGTTATTCCACAGTAATAATAAAAGCAAAAATAATGACCCATAATTATCCATGCATGACTTTTTGTTACCTAAAATGTGTTTCAAGTGCTTCAAACGAGCTGATGTGTCTTTTTTCTGGTCCAAGAATTTCTGAGTTGCTTTCTTCGGATCGAACGTTGACTTCTTTCCAAACATGACGATTTCATGTATTGTCTGCATACGATTTCATAGTCTTTTCTTTTCCACAACTACAAAATCAACATCTTCTCATTAAATCCGTTGTAGGCAATGATATTACTGAAGAAAATGAATTAGCAAATACAGTTCTCAAAATTAATACACACACACAACAACGCACCAGCAACTTTGAACAACTGCTTGTTGATGGGCGCACATTTTTCCCGTTAGGTTCGCCGACGTCGTATCTATTTTAGCATAGATGACGCTACGTTGCAATCGTAATAGATACCATGCGAAAGTAGCGCAACTAGTGGCTATTTGTACAATTACAATTCAAAACACGCGATAACTTTCAAAAAGAACGTTCGAAATTCATTTTGAATGATTAATTTTGATTGATAATTAATCAGATATTGATTTTTAAGCATCGAAACAGTTTAATATAATGAGTTTACCGTTTAAATTCAACTTTAAAGCTGATGGTAAGTATAATTTGATGTGTTTTAAATGGGTCCACATTGACTCATTCATGTGATTCTGTGCATGCTTAATAAATATTTGCTTTTAATTCGAATAGAAACAGCAGAATCTGAAGACTTTTCAGACAATTCACAGTCTAATATTAAAGAAAATGAAGTTGAAAGACGAATTGGTAAAGAAATATTTGTTAATCAAAGCATTTTAGAGGTACAGTACACTTGTTATTGCTTACTTTACTTTAGATCTTCACAGTACGGTAACTAAAACACTTGTGACTTATATAACGTTGCTCTTAGATGACTGAAACTTGCTATAAAGAAAGTAAATTCAATCAGTTAAAGTTGAATTTATCAGAGGATGAAAATGACAAGTGCTTACACTACATTTCTGTCCATCGTGATCATGGAAATGACATTGAAGAGCAAAACTCGTTACTACAAAAAATCAACAACAAATCAACCGATTTGATTCCTGGAGAATATGAAGGTGGATTTAAGATTTGGGAATGCAGTATTGATCTAATTCATTATTTAAAAGCTAATAATCGAGTGTTTGTGCCTGGAGTGAAAGTTTTAGAGGTTTGCGTCACTTTTGACCGTTCGAAATTGGACTTGGACCGCTTTGGTTTTTGAATAGCCATGTATTCCTATGAGATATTAAAAACTAAAGTGAATCAAGTCCATAATGGATCAAAATAATTTTTGTATATTTACATTGTAATTTGTTTATTAGTTGGGCTGTGGTGCTGGTCTTCCTGGAATCTACTGTCTGTCCCAAGGAGCAGTTGTGCACTTTCAAGATTATGTAATTATAACTTTATAAGCTTATAATTTTGATCATTTTACTTATTTTGGCGTCCTAAACGTTGGAATTCCATTCAAGTTTATCAAATTAAATTGTCGTTCGAATTTATTTAAAATAACATTCGAATTATTTTTAAATAAGTCACGTGAATTTTTAAATTTGAAAGCTATGTTGTCAAACTAATCAAGAAAAATCTTAAATAATTTTTTTGTTGTTGTATTAATTAGATTTTAAAATGGTTAATAATTAACATATTTTTCTTAATTATTTTAAGAACGAAGAAGTGATTTCAATGACGACAATTCCTAACGTAATTCTTAATTCGAAATTAAACGACAAAATAAATCCAGAATGCTGTCGGTATTTTTCTGGAGATTGGAGCTCAGTTGCATCATTGCTTTCTGAAGATGAAAATAACAAGTAAATTGACTTTTTAATTTTGCATTTATAATTTTGATAATATATTTTTTACTTTTTATAATAGATACAACTACATTTTATCATCGGAAACGATTTACAATCCAAATAATTACGAAGCACTTCATTCTGTGATCAAATCTAAACTTCATTCAACAGGAACAGCGTAAAAATCCCTTTTTTTTATATTTATTTTAATTGAAATTAAATTTGATTTTATATGAAATGACTATTTTTTGTAGTTACATCGCTGCTAAGATTTGCTATTTTGGAATTGGAGGAAGTAGTGATCTGTTTAAAAATTACGTCACATCTAAAGGATATTTTAAAATAGAAACATGTGAAACTTTTAATGACGGTAAATAATAGATTTTTTATAAAAAATAATAAACTTTTTTTTACTAATTATTATTATTTTTTTAATTACAGGAGTTAAAAGAGAAATTTTTAAACTGACTGTTGATAAATAAAACCAATTAAAAATTGTGCCATTCAGAGAATAAAAATAAAAAAAAAATATTCGAATATGAAATTCAGCCGCATTTAATCTTCTATAATAAAAACATTCGAAATTTATTTGAAAGCGAATGCGGCTGAAATTTTTAAAAAAAAATTCGAATTTTAAATTTATGAAATTAAAGAGACAAATTCTCATTGTGATCAATACAATTTAGTCTCGTTTATTTTATAAAGAAAGTAAAGAGACAAATCTTCATTGGGATCAATGCCAATTAGTCTAATTTCTTTCAAAATGAAATTAAAGAGACAAATCGTCATTGAAATCGATGCCAATTAGTCTCGTTTCTTTACAAACAATAAATAAATGATACAAATTGTTTAATCAAATAATTTAAATTCGTTATTTGAATCATTTCCCATTTGACTTATCAATACTAACAAATAAGGAAATGAAATTTTACTTTTGAAATTTAATCAGTTATCATAGAGCTGCACTTGGAACCAGGAAATTAAATAATTACTTTTGTCAGCTGGCACCATCCCATATCATGATGTACTTGACCTACAGTACAGTATTCAAATTCATAGGCTCCATTCACTCTCAAATCCCCAGATGACGTCAGAGGGTGTGTTTATGAAGGTCGTTCTTCTATTCAAATCATCTTTCACCGAAATCGCACAGCTGAATCTGAATGTTTACATACAATGAAATTCGTATGACTACGTTACATAAAACATGGCACAAAATAAAAACTAATCTTTATATCCATTCAATTTTATAAAAATTTAATTTAATATTCATTACAGATGCAACACTGTAATATTACTGTACAGTACTGGTACTGTACTAGCAAATGGCTGCCATTGGTTATCTAGCGTTTAGAACGTCCTCTAGATTCTTTAGAACGTTTTATAAATTGAGCAAAAATTCACGGAAACCAAATTATGAAATTTCCCCGACATTCAATCTGGTTTTAATCGCAAAATTTAACGACGACAAAATCATGGACTTGAGAAGTAAGTAAAGCAAGTGTTAATTAAGCTAAGTTAATTAATATTTAGAATGATGTCACTAAGCTACAACTACATTATAATGTGTGATTGATTGATTGATAGATATGCGAACTCCTTATCATGATCGTTCGAATTCTTTCGACGTTAAAGATTTGGTTTCTCGAGAGCCAATCGGCCAGTTTAAGTCTTGGTTTGAAGAACATTGTAAATCTGGTAAATCAGTTGAGCCAAATGCAGTCTGTCTATCAACCTCCACAAAGTATTCAAATGACAATTCCATAATAATAATAATAAAATGATTCACTTTTTAAAAACATAAATTTTGAAAGGTCTGGTTTTCCATCGAGCAGAACAGTTTTAATGAAAGGATTTGGAAAACATGGCTTTGTATTTTACACCAATTGCTCAAGCAGAAAGGGTTTAGAAATGGTAGGGAAAATACTGCTGTTCTTGCATTAAATTTCTTAGTAACTAAATTTGTAATATTATTGTAGCATGAGAATCCAAACGTTGCTTTGTTGTTTTATTGGGAACACGCCAAAAGACAGGTACAAATTACACAAGGTCAGCTTCATTAAGAGAAAACAATTCAACTTCATTTTGTACCATAAATTAAATAATGAGACAAATCTTCATTGACACCAATGCAATTTAGTCTCGTTTCTTTTTTTAAAAGGAAAGTATCGAGACAAATCTTCATTGAGACCAATTGCAATATAAACCAAATGTTCGAAAAAATATTCGAATATAAAATTCAGCCGCATTTAATCTTTTATTATAAAACAACATTCGAAATTTATTTAAAAGCGAATGCGGCTGAAATTAAAAAAAAAAATAGTCTCGTTTCTTTTAAAATGAAATTAACGAGACAAATCTTCATTGAGATGGATGCAAATTTGTCTCGTTTATTTTTAAAATAAAATAACGAGACAAATCTTCATTGAAACCAATAAGCAATTGAATCTTAGCAAATAAAGAAGTTGTGCTGTTTTCGTATTAAACTGACGACACGCAGTGTGTTTTAAACTAAAAATCGTTCTATTTATGTGAATGAAAGGTCCGAATTGAAGGCAAAATTGATCATTTATCAGCTGAGCAATCTGATGAATATTTTCATAGTCGACCACGAGATAGTCAAGTAGCAGCTGCTGTGAGTCCTCAAAGCCAAGTCATCGTTAAAAGTGTAATTATTAATTAACTAATTAATTATATGGTTGTTTTAACTTAAAGAAAAAAGTAGCCACGTAAATACACGTAATATTCGAATTCTCATACTGAAAATCAACTGCGGCTGAATTTAAATGTTATAAAAAGAACAATTGATATTCAGCCGCGATTAAACTTTCAAATAAAAGAAAACCATTCGAAATTTATTGCAAAAGTAAATGCGGCTGAATTTAAAAATTACAAAAAAGAACAACTATGAAATTCAGCCGCAGTTGATTATAAATGTAAAAATTCGAACATTAATTCGCCATGGCTATTTTTTTGCTTTATTAATTAAACTGTCTATTAATTAACCAAAACTATAAACGTAATTTGTTTTAAATGATTACAGGAATTAGACAAGAATTTCGAAACTATGAAAAGCAAATATTCAGATGGGAAAACAGTCATTCTGAGACCAAAACACTGGTAAATACAGTATATACGACATAAAATGTCCTGTATAATTGTGAATAATGTAATATATGAACTTTTAGGGGAGGAATTGTAGTTATTCCTGAATGTGTGGAGTTCTGGCAAGGACAAAGTGACCGTTTGCATGATCGTTTGAGATTCAGAAAGCGTAAAGATGGAGAAGTAGCTGACAATGTGAAATTAATTGAAGGAGAAGACGGTTGGGTCATCGAACGATTGGCACCTTAAAACTTAAACTGCTATTGTTTAAGAAATGAATCTGTCTTCCATAATACACAGTATTTGCCTAACAAAACCTCGTAAATATAATCCTTAGCTACTCTGTATGCCTTAGTCTTTTAAATTATAACTTAAACGGAAAAGTGTGTAAATGTCCTGTTTAAAAAATGTTTAAGATAAATAAAAGTATTCTAAAGTTTTATTTATTTTGGTTTTGTAATTGTATATTTTGACGAAGAAATGGTACAAACGTAAAAGCAGTTCAGTCTTGTTCCTTTATCAGCAATAGAATAGATTTTGAATTTTTAAATTTACGAGGAAAAAAACTATTCTAACTTTTAAATTGGTAAAAAAAAATAAAACATTCTAAATTTTAAACTGATAATCAAATCAAACGTTCTAAATTATAAATTGATAAAAAAAAATAAAATATTCTAATTTTTAATTGATAAAAAAATAAAATATTTAAATTTTTAATTGATAAAAAAATAAAATATTTAAATTTTTAATTGATAAAAAAAATAAAATATTTAAATTTTTAATTGATAAAAAAAATAAAATATTTAAATTTTTAATTGATAAAAAAATAAAATATTTAAATTTTTAATTGATAAAAAAATAAAATATTCTAATTTTTAATTGATAAAAAAAATAACAGATTCTAACTTTTAAATTATTATGAGTCGTTCATTGTCAAAGTCGATTAAGTCATATTACTTTCATCCTCATGAACTTGTGCTGAACAACTCGCCCTCGAAGAATGACTTTTATTTGTATTTCGCCAGTGTATTGAAAAAAATGACTTGCGAATCTAAACTCACCAATTCTAGCCTTATCTAACGTAACTATTCGCAAGTACAACTGTTGCTGAAAGTGAAAAGAAACTTCTATAAACTGAATAAAATTAGTTGTTACGTAGAATTAATTTTGTTAAACTCTATAACTTCGACATTGTCATTAGATGACACTAATGACTACTGGGAAGAAAACATTCCTTCTTCGTGCTTTCTTTCACCGTCAAATCCTTAGTTGATCAACCGCGCACGTTTACTGAGCAATATTATTTTCCCGCCGCCAAATCATTTACAGCCAATCAGCGAGAGCGAAGACGGGGAATAGAAAATATTTGTAAACAAAAATCGTCATCTAGCTACATTTGTAAATAAAAAATGTTTCCCGTATTTTAACATGTAAAAATGGATGAAAAGTAATCTCTTGAGCTACCGTATTTTTTTTTATCGTTTTGTGAGTAAAAAGTGTTCGAAATGATTTTTTTCTATCCTTTTGAATTTCAAAATCGTTGCATCCAATCATAGCACATATTTTTTTAAGATTTTTTTTTTTGTTTTTAATTTTCATCACAAAAAAAAACGGTCGTAAACTTTATCATTTTGATAATTAAAGGCCATCGTGAAACTCTACATTAACAAAATAACATAAAAACGAGATCAATATTTTGTTTGAATGGAAAAAAGAATAACAAAGTTCACAGTACAAGTTTAAAGTACACATGTATGGACTTTTGGTTTGTTAATATACCGTACAGTACAACTTATACCCATTGGATTTTATTAGGTGATGGAGTTTCTGTTGTATTTATCATTGGATAGTTTGCAAGTTACAGCCATGTAGGAAAACTTGTGGCAAGTGATGACTAGACAAGTAAACAAATTATACATTGAAAATCAACAGCGACTGAATTTAAAAGACCAATTAAAGTTCAGCCTCGCTCAAACTTTTAAATTAAAGCATTCGAATTTTTTATTTATGAAACAAAATTTAATGCGGCTGAATTTCAAAGTTGAAAAGGAAAATTGAAATTCAGTCGCATTCGAATGTTCAAATTAAAGCATTCGAATTTTTTATTTATAAAACAAAAATTAAATGCGGCTGAATTTCAAAGTCGAAAATGAAAATTGAAATTCAGCCGCATTCGAAATTCAGTATTACCGATAATTTAACCATTTTCCTTCTACTTGTTTGTCTTATAATTTGCTATATGTTTTTCTACTTGCTGGACTACGCAAACTTCCTCTTCATAAAGCTAAATTTGTAAATAAAATTTATTTTTAAATAAAAAAACATTTCTTTTTTTTAACATGTTGAAAGGAATGAAAATAATATTTTGAGCTACAGTATGGGTAAAACAGTTGTAGGTAAAAAGTGTTCTAAACGTTTTTAAACATTTAAATTTTACGGTAACTTACATGAACCACTTTTTAAAAATAACGATACATTTAACAAGAAATAATAAAAAGTCTTAAGAAATTTTCTTGTTTTTTTGTATAGAGTTATTATTTCCATGGGGTTCGCTTAATAATATGCTGTAGAAAAAGAATACAAAAAAAAAATGATTAACTAATTTTGTGTAATAAAATCTCTCAAAGAACTAAACATACATTTAGAACGCATAATAATAACAATACGAAATTCAAACCGGTTAACCCATTTTGTCTTTGCACTTTTTGAATCTCCAGTGTATTTGAAATTCACTCTTGGTAAAACAGTAAAATAGCAATAAGGTTATTGCATTAAGTTAACTGACTAGAAAACCAAAATCAAAAACATAACATTTCAACTATTGGGGGAATTCGAATCCCCCATATTTTGTCTCCATTAGAACAAACACATACTGTACACAAAATAGCATTAGGAATAAATTTTAACTTACGATTGGTGAATTATTGTGACCCGAAAACTTATAAACAAAATATAACAGTACAATTCCTGACAAATATATTAATTAACTCCTTGTTTCTCAATAATTAAAAACAAAATGATAACGTATTTGACGTGTACAACTTACGAGACAAGATTGAGCATACTGTAAGTAAGAAAAAAAAAAGTAAACATTCGAAAATGGAACGAAATTGGCTCAATTTTAATTTGACGTTTGAAGTTTACAAAAACGTTCTACTGTGTTTTTAAAAATTCAAATTTAAAAATGAGCCAATCAGAAATGAATAACATATAAATAAACAATCATAGTCATTAAACTGTATAGTGATGAATGAAATGAAATTGGTAATTTGATGGCAGTATATTAATTAAAAATTCGTGTTAATTAAATTCTGTCTTCTTTGAGAATAAAAATTAAGGGATGGAAAATTAAGGGGTTGGACAACCTGACTTTAGTTTTTACACATTGAACTTGGTTTTGAAGCAGAAACATAAGATTTTGCATACACAACTACCACTGTACTGTACATAGAAATTACAATATTCCAAATTTTTTAAAGATATTCAAATAAGTCAAGAAAGGGATATTATGCTGTCTATAAAACTACAATATATTATATTTTATTGACCTTTAACCTTGGAAGAATAGACAATACTTGCTTAAACTTCCAAGTTTTTTTTTCTTCTTTTCTTAGTGTATGTGTTTGTGGAATTAAGCGTAATATTACAATGAGCTTCCATTTGTGAATTCTTTTTTTTTTTTTAAAAAAAAAAAAACATTCCAAAAATTCGAGAAAAAAAATTATACAGTGTGTTTAGAAAGCCTTCACACAATTTAAAAAAAAAAAAGATTTAAAGACTTTATGAACAAAAGTGCTTGGCGATATTAGAAAATTTCGAAATTCCATTCTTTTTATTCTTAAGTAAAAATACGAAATCAAATAAAAGTTCTTTTTTTAAATAATTATTCCATATTTTAAAATTTCAATGTATTCCATACAAAAATTTCTACCAATAAAGAAACGCGTATTTATCTCGTTTTTTAATTTTTCCTGAACTGATGAGACTGAGTTACATTGGTTTCAATGACAATTTGTCTCATTATTTAATTGATCTTTTGCGAAACCAAGTTAAAAAATTGTCTAGAAAAAATTTGTCTAAAAAAAAAATAAATAAATAAATTTGTTTCAAAAAAAAAAAAAAATTTGTTTAAAAAAAAAAATGTAGTCTAAAAATAAAAAAAAAAATTTGTTTCAAAATTAAAAAAAAAAATATGTCTAAAAAAAAATTTGTTTCAAAACAAAAAAAAAAAATTAAAAAAAAAATAGTTTGTTTAAAAAAAAAAAATTTGTCTAATAAAAAAAAAATTATCGATGTCGATATATTGAAATATCGCCTAGCCTTAATGAACATCCCTGTATTTTATAAGATAAATTTTAATTTAAAAAAATTAAGCAAAGTCATATTTGAGCACTTATATTAGCTTATTGCTTGTAAGTTTTTTTTATATGAATTTTAATCTAATTTTTAAAAAAAGTGTTTCAGTTTTCACATTACTAAAATGATGAACATTGAACAATGAAATGTCCATATTTTCCATAAGTTAATGATGACAATATCTTTTAATAAAATTGACCTTAACCCGGGAGAACTCGCGCTTGATTGTTGCCTACGAGAACTCGCTGTGAGCATTTCTCTCACATTAACTTTTTTTTTCATTTATTTACAGAATGTTAACATTATTTTTTAACTTTGTCAATTATAACACAATTATTAAACAACTAAGTAATAATTTACCTAAAAAGTTGTATTGAAAAACTATTATTTTGCATATTTATTAAAGTTTTTAAAATTGAAATTTTTTCAAAAACAATACTGCGGAATAAGCATTTTTAAAAACATTTATAAATGAAATACAAGTCACAGCTATAGACTGTATGTTTAAGACAGATGTCTTAATCATATTTTCCAAAAGATTTATTTTTATTCTTATTTTTTTGCCGTGTAGAATAAAAAGAAAATCATGGTTGTGGCCATAGGCCACCATTGATACGAAATGCATTTCTAAGAATCCGCCTGGCGAGAAAACCTCTCAAAACATACTAAGCCTAAAGCTTCTCTCAAAACTTCAGGACTCGCCGATGAGAGAAATGCTCACAAATTTAGAGAGAGTGTCAACAATCAGTGAATACTGACTAATTTAACAATGTGACACTAATCTAATTATTACTAGGTGATTTGGTACATTTTAAAACTCAGCTACAGAAAAATGTAGCTTTATATGTGCTCATTTTGCAAAAATATTGTAATTTTAATTTTTGTGTGAGCAAAAACCTCACGATGCGAGTTCTGCCGGGTTAATAGTTGAGGAAGACTCAAGTTAACTAAATTCTAATATTAATGTTTAAAGTGCCAAATATACACATTGCATTAGAAATGTATGTGGAAGATGTAGAGCGAGAAAAATAAAGAAAAAAATAAAATAAAAAGCTCAATAATAAATTTGACTTCTGAATATTGTACAACACTTAAACGTTATGTACAACACTACAAGTTTATACAAAAAGTTTAAATAAATTCTAGAATAATTTCTATGGTAACTTAAAAGCTTCACGTGCAATAATTCAGTAGTTTCTATGGTAACTAAGATTTCTTTAATCTCAATTCGAATCTCGGAATATTTTCAACTAAGTTTATAATTTAGTCGAATGCCAGTAACATTTTTAAATCTTAAAACAAAAACAACAACAAAAAATAGAAGCAGAGGAATGGAACGTCAAATTCGCCATGTTATAGGAATAATTAATATAATAATTTTATATTATGCGAGGTACAATTACTGTACATACATTTTGAGTTGTTTTTTGGTGTATCTTACAGTAATTAATTAATTAATTACGAGAGTTTGCGATGTCTAGCAATTAGCAAAATTTGTGGTAAGTAAAATAAAATAATAGTCTTCGAAACATTCCATTTTTTACATTTAAAATCAACTGCGGCTAAATTTATTATTTTTTTTATTTCTTATTAAGCTTCAAATTCAGCCGCACTTGTAATTGCAAATAAATTTCGAACGTTTTTATTTTAAAAGATCTACAGCGGCTGAAGTTAATTATTATTCTTTTTTAAGCTTTAAATTCAGCCGCACATTTGATAGCAAATAAATTTCGAACGCTTTTTATTTCAAATGTTCTACATCGGCTGAATTTTGTTTTCCTTTTAAAGCTTTTAAATTCAGCCTCACATTTAACTGTAAATGAATTTCAAACGTTTTATTTTAAATGTTCTACAGCAGCTGAATTTTTTTTCTTTTTAAAGCTTTAAATTCAGCCGCACTTTTGATTGAAATAAATTTCGAACGTTTTTATTTTAAAAGTTCTACAGCAGCTAAATTTTTTTATTCTTTTTAAAGCTTTAAATTCAGCCACACTTTTAATGGCAAATAAAATTCGAACGTTTTTTATTTCAAATGTTCTACAGCGGCTGAATTTTGTTTTCCTTTTAAAGCTTTTAAACTCAGCCTCACATTTAACTGTAAATAAATTTCGAACGTTTTTATTTTAAAAGTTCTACAGCGGCTGAAGTTAATTATTATTCCTTTTTGAAGTTTTAAATTCAGCTGCCGTTGATTTGTAATGTAAAAAAATTGGAATGTGTACGATGACTATTTCATTTACATGGTCTATTAGTCACTTGCCACACGTTTTGCAATTTGCCAGCTTAGACAAAAAAAAAAACTTGTTTTCTGTATTGTACAATTATTTACATACATTTTAGAACATTCGAACTATATTATGTTTTTAAATCTCACATTAAAAATTCTCTCTCTCTAAACTTTGAAAATTGTTTGTACCCATTTTGATTAACAAAACACAACAAATATATAAACAACATCAATCAGGATTGTCTCCCACAGTTTTACCATTTGTTTCCAAGAACCCAAAATTCTTGTTGTCTTCCTGTGATATTTGTTTTGCAATTGGAATAACCACTTGGTCACTTTCACCTGACGTCACCGTCCACCACTTGCCTTGATCATCACCACCACCGCCACCGCCACCACCAAAATGTTGTTGTACTTGATAATCAAAATTCATCATTAAATTATTCTCATTTGCATAGGAGGAGGATAATCGTGTAGATTCATCATCATCACCATCACCACCGGAAGCGACTAAATTATCTCTGGATATATCTCTGCTTAAAACTTCCTTGACTAGCGGTTCCACTTCTTCGTCGCCTAAATTCAAAAGAAAAGCCGAATGATTATCTTGATTATTTATCAAAACAAGTTCATCTTTAGGAGAACTGCTCCGACTGCTGTCTGAATCCGGTTCGAATCGATAAGTAAACGCTGTACCGGTACTCGAAGGAAATTCTTCGTTAACTGGCGACATTGGATCCGTAACGTCAATCGAACAAGTTTTTGAATCGATTGAATTATTTGAAATAGCAAAAACGTCACTATCGAACGAAATCTGCTGCTGCGAATGGCGAGTAGTAACGGTGTGAGTAGTTTCGAACGCGGTCCACACTTCGCCACTGCTACCACCACCGCCACCGGTCAACGTGTAATCCAAAGACTCGGTTCTTCTGTCCGACGATGGTCCTTCCTCCTCCACGGTGGCCGTCCGACTGGTGGGAACACTGGATGGCGATCTAGAGGATCGGTCACTCAAATGTCGCCGTCGACTACGCGGACTTTGTAAGCCGACTTCACAAAACTCCATCCAGTTTTTAAACACCGATTTACGCGATTGACGTTGCTTAATCTGGAATTCTTCTTTAGGTAAAGTTACTTTAAGTTTGGTGGTGGTGCTGCTGCTGCAACTGGCGCTGCTGCTGATGGTGGAACCACTTTCGATAACAGACACCGATGGATCCTCTGTTGACACTGAAGATGATTTGGAAACAAAACTTACATATTCTTCAAACGACGAGTAACTAACTGGCAAAACGCTGCGAGGACGATCGAGAGGATTCGGCTGAAAATTGGCGATTCGTTCGCGTCGTTTTGACTTTTCACTCATCTCACTTTCCTGCGATAATAAAAGATTAGAAATAACAGACAATTCAGTTTCATTTTCAAACGAATCTTCTCTTAATAAAGTCTCAGCTTCTGGTTCGTCTGGTTTTTCGTATTTGAGCGTCGTCACCGTCGCCGTCGTCGAGGCAGCAGCTGAAGAGGCTCCTAGTTCTGACTCTGATTCTGGAGACAATTTACCTCCTTCAGGAGCTGATGATTTGTCCTCTTCAGACGCTTTTGACTCGACCACCAACTCATCAACACCTAAAGTACTCATAACAACTTCTGCTGACTTGTAATTATCATTGCTTAACAAATCAGCAGATGGACTGAGACCCAAACGAAGCGATGGATCATAATTAGCTCCTTGAGAAGCACTAATGCCACTACAAAACATTGAAATATCCTGCGCACTCTGAAATATATCAGCGCTTAATTCACGATTATCACGAGGATAAGTTTCAATGTTAACTATTTGAGTGTTGTTTTCTCTTTTTTCCTTTTCTTCTTCTTCTTCGTGAGATGGCGAATCTCTTCCAAAAAGGTTAATATAAATTCCTCCATGATATTCCTCAACAGCAGCAGACGATGACGTTGTTTCTTCATCTTGAAATCTAGTTATTGCTTTGAACTCGTCACCACCACCACCACTGCCACCGCTACCACCGTCTACTTGCGAGACATTGTGTAATCTTGAGAAAGAAATCCACTCTTCTTCCTCAGGAGTTTTACCGTCAGAACCTCGATGAGCAGAAGCATCTTTATGGTCTTTATGGCGAAATAAAGCTGAGAACATACCTGGACTATGTCTTCCTTCTTTCTTACCACTTCCACTTGGTCCATGCTCTTGAACAGGCGATTTCAGAGCCTCTTTACCTCTTAAAAAGCTTGGGAAGTGGCTCTTTTTTCTGGTTGGAGACGACGACGATGACGGCGACAGGTCGCTGGTGCTGTCGACGTCTTTCTGATGCCCACGAAACAAACTTATAACGAAAGGGGAAGACTTCCTGGGAGATTTAGGAGACGCCATTGGCGATAATTTCATGGGAGATTTTGGTGAAGCAATTGGCGAAGGCGATCGATCGTCTCGAGATTTAAAAAACGGCATTGTAAAAAGTTTACGAGCTGATCTTGGACTTGGTGTAGCTGAACCTACTCTAGAACCACTTCCAAGCCTCGATCTACTGCTGGAACCGGTGCCCAGCGATGACGACAGATTAGAAGAATGTTCTTTGCTATTATAATCTGAGTCTCCGTGGTGCTCAAGAGCTGCAGCCAAAGCTCTTTCAGCTGCCGGATCAAGTATCTGAGTGATAATTGATGTTGATGTTGTTGTTGTTGTTTCTTGAACCTGAACCACATCGACGACGTCTAAATTGGCTGGACGTCGCTCGTAGATTGGCGAAGTTCGTGGCGAAAAGATGTTGTAAGGATCATCGTGAGTTTTGGGCGATGAAATGTCGTTTGGCGGGGAAGCGTCAAATATTGTGGACTCAAAAATCGATTCAGGATGACGTCCTCCTAACAAGCTGTCTGGAGACGCAACAGTTGAAGAAAAATCGTTTAAAACTAGAGGAGTACTTGGCGTTTGAGAACCTAAAACCCTTGGTGTACTCGGCGTCACACCGTCACTGAAAGTTCTGATATCATCCTCAGTCTCGTTACCTGTTTGGAGATCGAACTTTAAGCCAGGAGGAAGATCGAAAATGTCATCTCTTGCTTCGGCGGTGGTTGACTCTTCGGGACTGGCGTTTTCAGAGCTGGGAATTTCGTCACTCAGATCCTCAAATGACGCTAGAGGAGCAGGACCGAAACGTGGTTGTCTCGAAGGATAACTTGTCCGTTTCAAACGTACTTCAGCCATCATGAACCAACGATTCAGCCATCCTTATCATCTTCTTCTTCTTCATCGACACCTCCACCACCATCGATTCCAGCACCGAGTCACATTCAAGCTCAAAACAAACCACATCTTTAACACTAGAAAACATTTTTTAAAACATTTAGTATTAGATTTTCACTGAAATAAAATACAAAATAGGCAAAGCAGGAAACGATGAGAGCAAAAGGTGCAACAACAGAGCAGAGCAGAGAGCAGGATAGAAATCGTCCTTGAAAATAAATCAAATCGTTTTTCTATTCAGCGTTAAAGCACCGCTCATTTAGAAATAAGGTCAACTGAATCTCATTAAGTAACACTAATAAAAAAAAACCTTGCTAGAAATCACCACAGACTCCGCCCTCCAATCAATTCATTAAAAAGCACACAAGCAATTAAAAAATCTGGAACGTTTTAGCAAAAAACCGAAAAGATTTTCTTTAACTGAATTAGAACTTCTAAAATCTATTTATAAAGCTTTAAAAACGTTCCAAAATCAAAAATATTAAATTTTCGAATGTATTCATTTCTATTAAATAATTCAGAGCACGTGAATTAACAGCGCAAATAAAATGAAATTTGTTAACTTGATGTTAAGCAAAACACGTGCACAGAAAAATAAAAAACTACCCTACAATTATTTCAAAATGGTAATGAAATTTAAATTTTTAAAGGCATTTTTTAATTTCAAGACATTTGCTAACAATTAAAATTATTCCAAAATAATATTTTTCAAAATAATTTTCGAATGCATTCTTTTTATTGTATATTTTAGGGCACGTGAATTAAATGCGCAAATACAAATAGTTCAAAAATGAAAATTGTGAACGTGATTTTTATTGAATTAAACACGTGCACACACACACACACACACAAATAAAATACAGTGATACAATTTCAAAATGGTAATGAAAAGAAATTTAAATTTTCAAATGTTTTTTTTTTTTTTATCTTTCAAGACACGTGTTAACCAAAAAAAAAAATCAAAATGATTCTAAAATCAAATTCAATTTTTTTTCGAATGCATTTGTTTTGGCGAGTTTAACACGTAAAGAGAGAAACCAAAATCCTTCCAAAAAGACAAAATTAAAAATTTTTAAAGCACGTGAGTTAAGTACGTAAATAAAAATCATTCTAAATTGAAAGGAAAAAATTCCTAAAGTACAGTATTTTAAACGACATGCACATGTACAGAAAAATTAATACAATTCCAAAAAAAAAAAAACAAAATTTAAATGTTCGAATGTTTTGTTAATTTCCTTACAGGTCATCAATATACAGGTGTGGTTGTGCGTAATGTAGCGTTACATATCCCCCTTATCCAACATGGATGTCGTATGCGTGTGTGATGTTTACTATATTGATTGCATGGAATCATGGATACTTTACTCACTCAGTCTCTCTCTCTCTCTTACTCAAGTGAATGTATCTTTGATTTCTACAGACACACATACACAGTAGCAAAGCAGTTTTAACGCTTCACTAAAAATTTATAACGCTTTATTTATTATTCACATTGAGAAAGTCACGTTAAAGTCTCCTTAATCCTTTAGATGGATTTCTTGCAATTACAACTCATAAAAAAAAAATGCTCTTTCTTAAATAAAAAAAAAACTTAAAAAAAAAAGATTGGATAAATGCTGCTGGTATTTGATATAGATTGGCTATACTATACTATACTGTACTGTATATGTCTTAAAGAAAGTGGGTCACTGTTGTTGAGTGATGCGGAACATGCCATGTTAATGCTATGCAGTGAAATGAATGCGACATTTGCACAAGAAAAAGATGTCTATATTAATATCACAAACACCCCTCACCTCAACACCCCTACACTACCCCACTTACTCATCAATAATTAATTCAGATTTAAATACCAATAAAATTAGCCAATTACAATTCTACACATAAATGTGTTACATGTCAATATTTCACTCACAGGAAGTTGATCTATCAGCCAACAAGCAAAATCAATATTAGCAACAAATTGACCCTTTTTTTTTTTTTTTTGGAAAAACTAAAGTGCAAAATTCCATATAATCTTGGCAGAAAATGGTTAAATTTTTGCAAATATTTATCAAAATTTTGCATCAACTAAATTTGCATTTAAGCAAAATTTAGTTGCATTAAAATGTGTAAAAACTGCATAAAAATGAATTTTAATAAAAAAAAATATAAAAACTAATAATAAATTTAAATAATATTTAGGTGAAGCTACCGTCAAGGGGTCGCTTTTTGCAAGTCTTAGACTGCAACCCCTCCCTCACTCTCTCTCTCTCTCTTACTCTTACTCCTCTCCATCAGATTTCCATCATATAATAATTAATTTTGTAATTGAAGACCAATTAGAGCTGCAGATTATGTATATGATATGGTAAAAGATATTATGAATATACAAACCCTAAAGAAGTAATAATCCTGGTAAAGCCACACAGTGGTGGTTATGTGGCTGAAGCAGAAACCGAAGCAAAAGCAGATACAACCGGCCATGGGAAACGCGACGCCATTTCTGATGTATAACTACACTTCACAACGCATATACACTTACACCCCCCCCCTCTCAATCCCTACTACTTCTACTATTCAATTATGACGTCACACTGGGAAATAAACGCTCGAATATTCAAAATACTGTTTTGGTTCATTTTAGAACCTTTTTTCAGTCTCATTTTAGTGCGGTTAATTTATCTAAAGACAATTTTTAGGCATATTAGTGCATTTTAAGACAATTTTTACTCAGTTTTAATTCTTTTTAGGACAATTTGTACGCATTTTAGTGCGTTAATTCGTTTTAGAACAATTTTTACTCATTGTAGTGCGTTTAATTCGTTCTAGAACAATTTTTACTCATTGTAGTGCGTTTAATTCGTTCTAGAACAATTTTTACTCATTTTAATACGTTTAATTCGTTTTAGAACAATTTTTACTCATTTTAATGCGTTTAATTCGTTTTAGAACAATTTTAAACACATTTTTAGAGAAATTCAGTTTACTTATTGCTTTGTTTTAACACATTTAAATGTCTTTTAAGTACACATTGGTTGACTCAAGACAAATTTTAGCATATTTGACCACATGTAAGACCAATTTTCCACTAATAGTTAAGACAATTTCTTCTCTTATGATAATTTTTCCTATCTAGGCCAATTAATATACATAAACATCTTTATAACTTTACAACAGTTTTAGTGCTTTCTGATAAGCGTTATGCAAGAAGCAACACTATTAATCCATCATATACCGGTACTGTATATGGATTATAAGCTATACAGGTATACCAAAGTAGTATTACCCATCGTATAATATTAAATTGACATGAGTCATCCATCATAATAATTTATCAGTGTGATTCATTCAACACTTACTGTAGTTGTAAGGTTCAACGAATTACAAATCACCAAAAATTGCTCTCAACCACGAAATTAAATACATCAAAACATAAACATTACCAATCGATACGAAGATTAATTACAGATTGATCGACTCCAGCGAACAGGGAATGGGAGACAAAGGAAGACAGGAGGGAAAAAAATGCAACTACACGTCAGACTGTGGGGCGGTGTCAATAATAAAATCGACAACACCCATCACTTTCAAAACACCTACCCACCAACCCTCCTCTTCCTAAAAACAAATAAATAAAATTATAACTTTTATTCACGTGCTTTCGTTACCATGACAAATAACATTCTATTTTTCATTCTTCCAAATCAAAATTCAGAGTATAAAATTTCTCATAAACAGTTTTATAACTTCACGTGCGTTGCTATGGTAAATAAGTTAGAAAGTAGAACATTTTTATAGGAGAAATTTTATATTCTCATAAAAAATTTCTAACTTCACGTGCGTGCTATGGTAAACAATTTTTTATATTTTAAACTATAAATTTGAATTATAGAACGTTATCAATTATTCCAAATCTTATAAACCTCATGTAAACATTTTTTTTTTTTAAATAAAAATAAAATGATGCATTATAGTTTTTTAAACCGTGTTCTACATGTTCCTTCCATATCCCACTCTTCTCCACCCACCTAAAAAAGTTTTTGGCACTGTTGACTACTTCCGCTCATAATTTCGCGCTGAAAAGAGAGATTCTAAGCAGTGTTTTGAAAAGTTCTGACGACAACGCAACCTCATCCAGGGATTGAGTGCGTGTGTATGTGTGTCTGTGTTTAAAGATAGAAAGTGTGTGAAGGCGAAATTTATATAAACGAATAATGTACAAGTACTACGTTCCATCCTACAGATCAAAGCTGTATCCTCGACTTCCACCAAAGTCACTGCCGCCGTCACAACTCTCGCCACCACTCACCAATTTACCAATTAATATGCTCATCAAAAATAAGCGATTTGACCGTCTTTTAGAGGAACTTCGTCTTCCAACTGGACCAGCTCTGGTCTCAGTGGAATTCGAGGTCTTTGGAAATGTTCAAGGTAAGTGCAAAAATTAACAAACAAACAAAAAAAAAAAAAAACAATTATTATATGTGCAACAAAAATAGCACATAAAGAATTCGAACGTCCAAGAAAATATTCGAATTGTTCAAATAATTAAAACAAAACATTCGAATATAAAAAACGAGAGTAGTGAATAAAAAAAAATAAGTGTTAAAAAATAAAGTTTTAAATGTTCGAAAACAAAAAATTTTAATGTTTAAATATTAAAAATGGAAATACTGTATTGGAATATAAAAGTTGTGCCTATTGTTCAAATATACAGTATAATTTGAGACATTCAAATATTCCAATATAGAAATTGAGATATTCAAATAAATGAATGTAAAAATGGAAGTGTTTTAATATAAAAATAAAAATGTTCGAATATAAAATTTGAAAGATTCAAATACATTATTGAAAAATTCTAATACAAATATCAGCATCTAATTACTCAAAAAAAAAAATTTGACATTCGAATATTGACAAAAAAAAAAGTTTTGCAACATATTACATTTTTCTGATTTATATTCATAATATACTGTAAATATAAATTAGGAAAAAACTTTACTCCCATAATTTTTTTAAAAGTTATTCTTAAAAATGTCTTGCAAGAAAATCATAAAAAAAAATTTTTTTTTTTTAAAAATGAAATCATAAAATTATTAGAGCAAAAACAAATCTGTCTAGAACGTTCCAAGGTATATTAACATATTATACTGTTCTTATGTATATATTATGCCATTGAGAACATACTGTATGCATTCTCGGTGACATCATTTTTTATCAAGTAAAAAACCGCTAATTCGAAGGATAAAGAAAAATATTCTAATGATTTTTGGCACGTACAGTAAATAAACCGTTCTAACCTTGACTAAAAAACCTCAACTTATCCCTCTCTAGTCCCCTGCATATATCCATCAGTCCATTCCCCTTCAGTTTCCCCTCCTCTTTTCAAAAGTAAAACACAAAACAGAAACATCAATCAATAGCCAAGACTTTACTAAATTTGTTCATGGACACAATGCAGTAAGACTGTGGTAACTTAAAATCTCAATTCTCAAAAAAAATTTAGAACGATTTTTAAATGTCAGATCAAAAAAAAAAAAAAGAACATTGGAATCGTTGACCGTTCGAAATTAACACAGGATCAAAATCGTTCTTTTCATACAACACTTTTTATTTCCCCATCACTGAAAATCGAATGACAAAACTGACGTCATGACAGAAAAAACACTATTGATGAAATACATGAGCTATGGTGTGTGTGTTTTAACTTGCTTGACTTTAATGTTTATGCTGTCATACAGTACGTCATATAAAATGCCAATCTTCATTGTACAGTATATTCACTCGACAGCAATGTATTAAGTGTTTTTGTGTAGTTCCGGGATTTCATAATAGCCAAGCTATAAATATCCCAAACACAACTTTTCACATGTCAATAAAAACTGCAGGTGCACTTTTTCTTAAAACTCCTCTTCTTCTTAAGATTTATGCCGAAACTGTCTTGTGTAAACAACATATTATACTGTATGAGTTTAATACATCATACTGTATTAAAAAATATGCAAGTTAAGCAACTGATTTTCATAGAACGAAAAAAAAAATTACAAATTATTATTAATGGAGCTTGGAAAAAAAATCGAAAACAGCAGATGTGGCAGTTTACAACTTTTGATACATTAAATTTAAACTCGTTAATTTTAAAATAACAGGCCTTCATCTTTTCATAATCTCATCTCTCTCTCTCTCATAACCCACTTTAAACCTAAAAATAACTTACATTTCTTAAGATTAAAAAGATTTTTCTTCGAAGGCAAAAATTTAATTGCAAGTTTGGAAGTTTTTATAGACACAACTGGCGCCAAATTAATGGAGCAAATTCTTAAATTTAAATTAAATCTAAAAACAGCAACAAAAATAAAAGTTTAGTTGTCATAGTTACCCAACCCAAACATTCTAAAACTACAAAAAACAAACTAACCTCGAATTGATAAGAACAAATCAAATTGAGTTGCCATAGAAACCAAGCCGTGTCCACCATAACTAATTAATAGAACAAATTCTTAAATTTAATTTAAATCTAACAACAAAAATAAAAGTTTAGTTGTCATAGCTACTCAACCCAAACATTCTAAAAAAAAAACAACCTCAAATTGCTAAAAACAAATGAAAAATGAGTTGCCATAGAAACTAAGTAGCGTCCATCTGGTTACTATGGCAGCTCATCATTAAGTTTCCATGGTAACCATTGGAATTTACAGTACATAACGTTAATTACTGGTAGGTTAAAAAGCATGCGTAATAGAACGTAAAGTTTACATAATTTATTGCATGTTTTCTGCAACTTGTGACAAATTAAGTGGCAAACAAATTGCAGAAAAAGTAGCAAGACATTTTTTTTTAAATATCTTCACGGTTATTCATCAGAATTTATAAAGCTTCCACAACACCGTACACGTATAATATTAATTAGGTATAATATTAATTAGCATAGCAAAATAAAGAAAAGACATTGTTTTCTTTTTTTGTGTTTAAGAAACTGATCTGACCTTTTAACATACACAATATCCACCGCCACAAAAGGCTTTCCATTCTGAAGCACGTCAAAGTTTAGAGAATGCATTTAACTCACAAGTCTATATTTATATACTGATACTAGATATACTCACACATAACTTACTATGTCTTACTACAGTATACATATTATACCCTGTCTGACTTTCTCTAAAACACATACAGTATGAGACTTACACAGTATAAGAAAGCAGAGGGAATGCCAGCAATGACTTCTTAAAGCTAACTTCTTCACTATTTCAACCAAAACGACCTACATAATAATAATAATATCCCATCAGCAATCCACATTTCTCCTCATTGCAACAATTAAAAAAACCTAATTAAAACTGATTTTTAGATAACATTTTTTTTAAAGTGTTTTCAATTGATAAGTTGAAAACTTCCTCCCCCTCCCCTCCTAACGCTATAAGAAAAAGTAGTTGAACTAATTATAAAAAAAAAAGTTGATATAGACTTATAATAATAAAAGTGATGAATTACGTCATGAGAATAATAAAAATGTACTTAAAGACATCGTATATCCCTATTATTAACTGCCAAGTACGTGCCAAAAAATAAAGCCAGCTTTACTATTTCTCTCTATTGGTTGTTTTAACATGTCATGCTCAATACAATACACAATACAATATGCAATGTTGTACAAGTGTCTGTGCATTGTTTAAATTTGTTTTTTGTAATTTATTATTAATTTGCTTTTTTTTGTTTTTTGTTTATGTTTCAGGTGTTTATTTCTTAAAGGTACGTCCATTTCAATTCACAACATCAAAATACTATCCTTACGTCACACATAATCTTATCATATAAAAAAACAAACTGTAAATTGTAGTATGAATTTTCTTCTAATACAATAAGTTAATTAGATTAATTTAATAGTTATTAATTGAGTGTTATAAAAGTGCAATGAAAGTAAAGAGCTCATATCCCTGCTGATCCAGTTTTTAAATTTTCAAAATTGTTATTTGGAATGGCCGTGAAAACATTCTAATATCAAAATTAAGCTAGAGAAAAAATTAATTAAATTTAGTTACCATCGCAACCAAAATTAAAGTGAATTTTAATTTAAAGAGAAATTTAAAATAAAATTAATTATCACGTGAAGTTGTCACTATGGAAACTAATTGGTAATATATGGAGCAAAACATTCTAAAACAAAAATCTTACAGTAAATCTTCGGTTACCATAGAAACCAAACAAAAAAACCTTTTTTTTTTTTTGGATCAGGACCCACACTTTGAGAATCTCTAGTGTAGAATGATGCTAATATCTACGAGCGCCAAAAAAACACTCAATTTAAAACCAATAAAAAGTTATTATGAGTCTAATTTACATAAAAAAAAACTGAATTTAGTAATCATGGCATGCGAGTGTCATGAGTTACTCACTCTTGCACGTGAGCAATTATTCTTAGTCATTATTCAAAATCTTATTTATAATGATGAATATTTTTCGACATCAGTTTTTTATTATTTTGTTTGTTATTATCGGTATCGATACTAGAATATTTCACTCCTAAGTAATGAATGTAAGTTACTTGTAATCAATCGAGTAACATTAACCATGAGTAATAAATGACGTACACGAAACGTTCTTTACTCTTGGTCAAAAATGATGAATGACACTCATCATTCATTACTCACTCACTTGCGTGTCAATTTGCTCAAAACTGTTTTTAGTCAGCAACACCAGTTTCTAGTGATAAAATCCACTAGTTTTCAGTTACAAAATACACCAGCTTATAATACTGTAGAAGATTTGGACTTTTTGATTAAATTTTGTGCCTTACTTAACTTCAAAGTGCCATTTCTTAGTATTCAGAAACACTTACTTTACCGGTACAACATTTTACACACAACACATTTGACCAACCAATCATCCAATTGATAATTCTGTGACTTACATGATTGTATAAACTTCCATTTGTGTGCTTTGAAGTATTGCAAAGAAATGTCAACCACTTTACGACTTCGAGGATGGGTCAGAAATTCACGTCAAGGAACCGTAATAGGAGTTCTGCAAGGAGCCAAAGAGTGGGTGGACGAAATGTAAGTTATGAGCACACACACAATAATGTACAAGAATAAACAACCTGCCCATTTAACCGTAAAGCTAAATAGTATAATAGCACATCCGGTAATAATTCTCAAAAAAAAGAAAGACAGAAAGAGTAACAAACACAAATTCCAACAACAGATCGCATGTCAATGTATTAAGTTACATAAAAATAATATTGGAGAAACAAAAAAACAAACCTCAAATTTTGTTCTAAATCGAACAACCCATAACTGTACTGCAGCGCTGCATTTTCGGGTTTTCTTGAGGAAATTACAACACACGACACACTGATTTCACTGAGTCAAACGCAAATACAGACACTAAATACACAATTAAAAACAAATTAATGAAAATAATTAACTTACAAATTAGTTAAAAACTTGAAATTTCAAAACTCGTACACCGAATAGAACAGCTGTAGCGTACATTAGATAACGCGCGGTTACGTTACGGCAGCGCATTACGGCTTTTCATATTCCACACGTAAAACAATTTTTAAATAGACCTAAAAATGAACGTAATAATCGATAAAATCTTAATTACAGTAAATAAATAAATAAAACATTGATTCAATGATTGTTAAATATGAAAAATATAAACATTTTACGTTAATCTATGGATTTGTATTACAGATAAAAACTATTCTGCACACTTTGGACGCTTTTAGAATCCTCTTCTCTAATATTATTGACATTTCCTTACGAGCGCCCTCTTTCAGTTATTCAGTAGATTTACATTGACCAATATTAATTTACTCAAAGGGTCAAAGAGGGCGCTCATAAGGACTTTTAAAAAAAGCATTTTAAAAGCTGCCAAAGTGTACAGGCTTACCATAATAATAATATTATTTATAATAGCATGGTTAATCTATGTTCGAATGCGGCTACAGTAGAATTTCATTACCCAATACGGTTACTCGATACATTTTTTAAAAATTCAAATTCGTTCCAATTGAAAGTATTGTTAGCAGGACGACATTTTGATTCCTTTTTTTCAAATAGAACACAAAACTCGACACATTGAAATTTATTTTGCTTAAAAACTAAAGATCTACTTTTCGTCTTAAGATTTGAAAAGATACTTACGGTTACACGTTATTATTTGTTTGTTTGTAGGGCAATGTGGCTGAGACTGCAAGGAAGTCCAGGCAGCAGGATTGAACACTGTGCCTTCAGACATTGGTCACTCATCGATGGATACGATTACAGAGACTTCAGAATTTTGTACTAAGAAAACCAAAATCTTTTTCAGTAATAAAGAAGAAAAAGACTCTTGTGTTTCTGAGCTGTTTAAAAAAAAAGTTGATATTCCATCTAAACTTTTTTTTTTGTTGGTTGAAAATGATAATATTGCTTTAAAATATTCTGCTTTTAGAGAAAGAGAAAAACACACAAAACCACAACAACTGTAGAGAAATTTCTGAAACTTTTGATTCAAAATTCACTTTGTATTGTCGTCATCAAAACGTCGTGTAATAAAGTTAAAAAAACCAAATTAACTTTGTAAGGATTTAATTTACTCAAAAGAAAGTCACTTGACATTTGCCATAATTCCACTTACACCTGAAAAAGTGAAAATGTGTTTTGATTTAGTTTAAAAAAGTAAAATCTTAAACTTAAAACTTACTTTCAAAATCTATTTTTTCAGTTATGTTTTTGGTTTTAATAAGTTCTTCTTGGTTTGCGATGAAAACCATTCCTGGTTCAGATGGCAACTCTTTCCAACCGTATTTATTCATCCATTGACGTAACTGAGCTTCTGCCAATCAATAAAATCAACAATTATTAAAGCTTTTTCTGCCATTTATCAAATCTTAAAAAATAAAATTGTAAACTTGTTTATTTACCAGGAATTTCTCCTAAAAGCTCGGATAAAACGTATTTTTCAATCGTTTGATAAGTGATGCCGATTACGTGGCAAATAACTACAACATAAAAAACAAATCAATCAATAATGAAGGATTAAAAATAGTAAATAACAAAATAAAAGAGCGATTTCATCAATTGGAAACAATGAATGAGCTATAGAGACTAAAACGAATCAGTTCTAATGGCATTTTGTCTCGTTTCTTCGGGAGAAAAAAAAATGTTGAATATTTTGGTTAAAAAAAATTAGTAAATCTAAAAATGATTTATACAGTTTTAACTATAGAAGGTAATAGTTTTTGATTGAAATACTGCTTTTAACATTGATACATAAAAAAAATGAGACAAAATCGCATTAATTCACATGACGATTTGTCTCGTTTCTTTCTTGCCAAAAGGAAAAAAAAATTAAAATAAAAAAATGAGACAAAATTTCATTAAGTCCAATTACGAATTGTCTCGTTTCTTTTTATCACAAGGAAAAAAAATTAAAATAAAGAAATGAGACAAAATTTCATTAATTCCAATTATGAATTGTCTCGTTTCTTTCTTGCCAAAAGGAAAAAAAAATTAAAATAAAGAAATGAGACAAAATTTCATTAATTCCAATTGCGAATTGTCTCGTTTCTTTCTACCACAAGAAAAAAAAATTTAAAAAACAAAATGAGACAAAATTTCATTAATTCGAATAACGATTTGTCTCATTTATTTCTGTTACAAAAAAAATGTTAAAAAAGAAATGAGACAAAATTGCATTAATTCACATGATGGTCTGTCTCGTTTCTTTCTGCCAAAATATCGATAAATAAATGAGACAAAAGTGCTTTAACTCAAATAACGATTTGTCTCGATTCTTTTTACCACAAAGAAAAAGAATAAAGAAATGAGACAAAATTTCATTAATTCGAATAACGATTTGTCTTGTTTCTTTCTGCCACAAGAAGAGAAAAAAAATAAAAAAAATAAATGAGAAAAAAATGCATTAATTTCAACAAATATTTGTCTCGTTTTTTTCTGTTACAAAAAAAAAATGTTAAAAAAGAAATGAGACAAAACTGCATTAATTCACATGATGGTTTGTCTCGTTTCTTTTAGTCACAAAAAGACAAAATCGCAATGATTCCAATTACACATTGTCTCGTTTCTTTCTGCTACAAAGAGAACAAAATAAAAGTAAAGAAATGAGACAAAACTGCATTAGTTCCAATAACGATTTGTCTTGCTTTTTTTTTCTGCTCACAGAGTAGACATTTCAATAAAGAAATGAGACAAAACTGAATTAATTCCAATTACGAATTGTCTCGTTTCTTTTTCGGCAAGAAAAAAAAGTGACAATAAAGTTACGAGCCAATCTCATTAGTGCCTAAAAAACATTTTTCTTGTCAAAATAAACTGTGTTTCAATTCTGAAAATCACTCGTTACAATAATTAAGAAAATATAACTAGAAATGAGACGATTTCGACTTTTTAAGCAAATCAACTGAACTCAAGTCAACTCAACGAAAACAACTCAAGTCAACTTTGCAAGTCGATTATCTAATCATATTAATCAATATAATAAAATTGAAGTTCCTCAAGGTGTGAGACACCTATTTCACTATCTTAAGATTCTGCCTTTTGAGTCAAATTGTCCATCACTAAACAAAAACCCATTTATTAAACTTACATTTACGAATTGAGTCTTCAAAGCCATTAATGTCTTTAATCAAATCTCTTGATTTCTCGATTTCACTCTGGCAAAAAAACCAACAATTGTTAGTCAAAAACTTGCTTTCATGTTTTCTTCGCCAAAAAAAAACAAAAAAATTGCTCTATTTACCCAAAAAAGTTTAAATTCGCAAGCTTCTAACAAGTCAGCCAAATACTTGATTCTCATAATCGATGGATCTTTCAGCTGTTTTTTTGAAAGTTGTATTAAAAAAAAAAACCTTAATTGATATTGCAATTGCAAATAGTTACATTGGCTTGATCCAGAAGACATTTGCACAGCACAAAATCAGTGTGTGGAAGATTTGTGATTGCTTTCAAAAGAATCAAAGTCGTAATATGCGGCTGATAAACATTTGTGTTAAATTGATACCTAAGATTTAAAAAAAAAACCAAATTACCATTTAATTAATTAATAAACACAAAGCAATTTCTTTATCATAACTTACAATTTCAAAACAGCAAGATTTGCCTCCAAATCGTAAGCATTTTCTCTCGCTTGAACTTCAACGTACTTTTCCAAAGTTGTCAAATTATCAGGATTATATCTAAGAAAAAAATAATTAAAGTTCTTTATTAGTACCGGTATTTGGCATCACATACTACTCAGAATTTTAAAAACATTCGATAATTTAAATTAATATTAAAGAACATAATAATTATAAGCATAGACGCACGCTGTTGCCATAGCAATCAATTCTTCTGCTTTTTGATTCATTGACAATCAGGTAACCAAACGTTTAACAAACAACTCAATTACATTTAATAAACCAAACTGATACAACTTTCTACTAAATTGTAAAATGTGCGTAGTTAATTAGCATTTCATAATTAACGTAAAACAAGCGAATTATGAGCATATTTACAAGTAATAAAGGTAAACATCTGCTGTACTGTAAATTTCGACCATGTGAACGTTCGATTAATGTTAAGTCAATGGGACAACCGGCGTTAAGCCTACATTCTCATTTCGAACGTCACAACTACTGTACGTACGGCACTTAACTCATAATTTACTTGTTTAATGGAAATATCAACATAAGATACTTGGTAATTAAATATTTCTTAAATTATAATGGTTTATTTATACCTATCGATTCCTTTTAACATCGAAGAAACTTGCGCTCGCATTGCTTCCGCCATTTTTTCGTTGAATTTGAAACTTTCAAGGTACGTGTTCGAAATGAGCATGCGTATTGCAAGTTATTTAAATACGGTGTCTTACATGAGCCATA
This sequence comes from Helicorthomorpha holstii, assembly GCA_013389785.1. NCBI lineage: Eukaryota > Metazoa > Arthropoda > Diplopoda > Polydesmida > Paradoxosomatidae > Helicorthomorpha > Helicorthomorpha holstii. The sequence continues at coordinate 2,038,786 of JAAFCF010006680.1, read as the reverse complement.
AGAACATAATATTATCATTGGTTTTTATATTTTATACCACAAAATGCACTAAATTTAATATTATATAACATTAAAATACAACATTTTTTAATTAAACAATTTTTTTATTAAACGGTGTAACTAAACAACGGCTTAAGTTATAAATTTAAGCATTTGATAAACAGATGCAACCTTTGAGCGTGCTACGTAATAGCGAGCAGTTGCGTTACTTTATAAAAATAATGTTTTAGTAAACGGCCGCTTGATGGCAGCAGCTATCAGAACATTAAAATTATTATACAAACGTAACTAAAATAACGCATCTCAATAGGTAAGATTATAATGCAATGTGGTTGCGTCAATTAATAGATTAAAATAATATTTTTACAATGTTTTAAAAACATACCGCTTGGTGGCAGCAGCTATCAGAGCGTTAAAAATCATTATATAAATGTAACTAAAACAACGCACCTCAATAGGTAAGATTATAATACAATGGGGTTGCGTCAATTAATACATTAAAATATTAGTAGTTTTACTATGTTTCAAAAACATACCGCTTGGTGGCAGCAGCCAACAAAACGTTAAAATTGATTACAGTATTTAAATGTAACTAAAATAACGCACCTCAATAGATAAAATCATAATACAATAAGGTTGCGTCAATTAATAGATTAAAATAATAATATTTTTACTATGTTTTAAGAAAATACCGCTTGATGGCAGCAGCTCTCAGAGCGTTAAAAAATTATCATTTAAATGTAACTAAAATAACGCACCTCAATAGGTAAGATTAGAATACGATAAAGTTGCGTCAATTGATAATATTAGATCATATTATTTTTACTTTGTTTCAAGAAAACTCCGCTTGGTAGCAGGAGGTGATGGAGCATCAAAAATAAATACAGTACGGTAGTTATAATGTTAATAACATTCCAGCGCTGTTTTATGTATTTCTTAAAAAGTTTTCAACAGAAAGTTAAAAAAATTTTTCTTCGGGTTAAAAGGTGCATACAAAAAATAATACTCAAAATTGCATATAGAACAGAACATCATTTTATTCAGTACAGTACCGGTATGTACACTCATTTATTTTTTATTAAACTTAAATTTTGCACTGTCATTTCAAATTTTTTGTATAAAAATCGTGTTAAGCAATTTTTGTTCGTGTTAAAAGGAATAAAATGCATGGAAATAATCGGGATTGCAGTATTATTTTGTGTTAAAGGTTTTTCGTGTTAAGCGATTTGGGGTAAAAAGTATTTACTGTATTCGAACACCTCAGACAAATAAAGGTCTAAAAGATAAACGAATTGTAACAAACTTAATTAGAGCGTTTTAAAACATACAAAAAATATATTAATTTTAATAAACAGCAATTCAAATAAAAGTTTAAAAATTCTAGAATAGCAAGACTTTTAATTTGACTATTCGAACTATTCGAATTGGGAAAAAATACGAACTTTTTATCGAAAACCGTCTATCATTGCATTCGACGTTTGAATCACCCGCGTTATATTTTGCAAAGCGCCACATTAAAGCCGTTTGTACGGTGCTGCCACTTTACATTGTAGTGGTGGCCGCTGGAAACATTATTTTCATTACCGTGTACGTTTTTATTCGTCAACCGTTTAACTTACGTTTTTTCACGTTAATTTAATCAATACAATTTAATTAATTATTGATAATTATATCAAATGTAATATTTTTTTTAAAACACAAACAAATAATTAATTAAAATAAATTACGGTAATTTAATTGAGTTAAGTTTGTTTTTTAAAATTGTCCATTCGCTGCTGCCACCAAACGTCAATTAAAGTAAACTTAAAGCAGTTTTATTCATTGCGCCAAATATCGACTTCCAAGTGCTGCCACTACGCGACATGTTTTAGAAACAAAATTAATGCTTTCGAACGTTTTATTGTGTAGTTCTGATTTGTCTTTTGTTGTGAAGTTTTGACGTTGAAGAACAAGTTTTTCTAACGAAGATAATTCGTGTAAAGTTTAATTATTGTTCAGTCAATTCAGTTTTAATAAGTGAATGTAATTCGTCAAAGAAAATGGCACGTGATTGTCTTAAAGAAAAAAAAAAGGTAAGACATTTGATTTTTGATAATTCAGCTTAGAATGAATACAGGGGTAGGCGTTCATTTTCGCGCTTAAATCAACTTTTCATCACTTAAATCAACCGATTAATTGTGATCGATCTTGTGGTATTTTCCCCGAAAAACATTCGACGCCATTTTTAAAAAAAAAAATTAGTGTTCTTTGTGGATTTTGATGATTTTTAATGCCAGCGAATGCTTCACAGTCGTCGATGAACTGTTATATGTTAATCTTAGAAATAAAAGTGCGAAAGTGATTTTGAAAATGTTTTAGAACGTTCTAAAAATAAAAAAGAAGCATTTGAAATTTTGTTTAACGGATTTAAAAAACAAACCAGCTACTGTATTTTGTTTAGAACGCAACGGTAACTTTAACGGTTATGCGCGCGCGTGTGTGTTAAAATTTCCCCGCAAACGCTCAATATTTGACGGCATAATGATCAAGCAGTTTGCGGAAGGTTAAAGGGACTGTTAGCTGCCGCCACCAAGCGGCAATTACTTAAATCTCTTTGTAAACAGCTGATTTTACGTCTCTCAACGTTCTAAAAACCGTTACTATTCAAATTTAATGTTCTAAAACTACGGTAATTACGCACTAGTAGTAATTTAACGTTCTTTTGAAAGAAAAAAAAAAGAATAAGTTATATAAAAAAATATTTTAAATCTTTTTTAGAACGTTCATTATTAAACTTTTCGTGTTATTGGTGATTTGGTACTGTAATTGGTTCTTTCTTCAAATTACCGAATGTGTAGTAACAGCTGCTGACACCAAGCGGTGATAAAAGAAAACAAACACGCAGCAAAGGCTTATTTGAATCTGTTAAATAAATCGAATAAGTTAGGTTAGTGTTAGTTTGGTGTAGTTGGTTAATCAAGAGTTCCAATGAAGAACACGTGGGTTTATTTTAGACCGGAAGTGGCTATTTTGGGTTATTAATTGTTACTTTGTATCTTTTGTATTCTGATCGAATGCAGCTATGAAGATCATAAATCAATTGAATTATCTGAAATTACAAAATCAAAATTTCTTTACTCTTCTTTTAAAGTAAAAGAAATTAAAAAAAAAAAAGTAAGAAAGAATGGCACGTGAATGATGGAAAATATACACCAAAGCGCTGGTTGTCATGGCAACTTCTGTTGGCTTTTTATATTCGGTTTTTTCTTATTTTTTTTGCATTCGATTTTTTTTTTTTCTTATTTTTTTGTAATCGATTTTTTCTTATTTTACTTTTTTACATTCTATTATTGTTTTTTTTTTATTATTATTATTTTATATTCGATTTTTTCTTTTTTTATATTTGATTTTTTTTCCGTTTGTTGCATTAATTTGGAACGTTATTCGATTGTTCTCAACAGCCAGTTTAAAATTTAAAAATTTTTTTTTTTATTGATGATGCCATTTATGTGATTCTAATTTTGAAATTCGTATTCAATGGAATATTTACTGCAATCAAATTATCGACATCAACTTCCACCCAAATGAACATTCGAAACCAACTGTCACTTTGATTTTCAACTGAAATCCAATACAAATCATTCAACAATGGCTGAAGAAAAAAAATACATCAAAATTAATTAATTAACAATCAACAAAATTAAATGTCAATTAGCAAATGTACCTCTGCGTCATCAACGATTAACCAATGGCTTTTCAGGATTTCATCGATTTTATTTCCAAAAGAACTGTTGAAATCTCGAATCTATTCAAAATTTAAAAAAAAAAAAAAAGGAAATGAATCAGTTAAATATTGTTTTGCACACAACTTTTACAATTTTACTATTTTTTATAACAATTTTTCTAACATGCAAATATAAAAGAGTTTGTTAGCCACACAAATCCAATTGAATATCCAGTGTTGCCAGATCTCACTGGGACCTGTTTTTATTATTTTAATGTTAAAACATTTATCATTGTTGATCAATTGACATAAAACAAACAATTAATTGACATTTTAGTCAGTTAAAAAGGACAAAAACTAAAGTCAAAGTAACATTTGCTGACTTTTGAATTGAAAGAAAAAATAGTTTTTCAGCAAAGTTATCAATTACATAAAAAGCAAAAATTATACAAAAAAAGTTATAAAATAAGTTTTCTTTACAATATGAAAGACAAAGGACAACTTCTTAGTCAAATAAGACCATTAAATCAGTTGAAATTCATGTGTTTTTAGTGAAAATGTTGATTAGTTTAAATTTGTTCATAAAGAAATGAGACAAATATCCAATGTAAGCAATGCAATTTATTCCCGTTTCTTTATTAGTAATTTTTTTAATAAAGAAACGAGACAAATCTCAATTGTAAGCAATGAAATTTAGTCTCGTTTATTTATTTTTTAAAAACAAAAAATTAAAAAAAAAAATATTTAAATTTAAAAATAATTCTAAATTTTTTTAAAATTAGAAATAAAGAAATGAGACTAAATTGCATTGCTCACAATTGATTTTTGTCTCATTTCTTTTTTTTTAATTTGAAAATATTTTTAGATTGTTTTTTTTGCTAAGAAAGAAACGAGACAAATATCCATTGTGAGCAATGAAATTTATTCCCGTTTCTTTTCTAGTAATTTTTTGCTATTAAAGAAACGAGACAAATATCAATTATAAGCAATGCAATTTATTCCCGTTTCTTTTTTCATTAAATTTTTCCAACAAAGAAACAAGACAAAAATCCATTGAACTTAAAGCAAATGATTTTCGTTTCTTTTTTAATAATTTGTTCTATTAAAGAAATGAGACAAATCTCCATTGTAAGCAATTAAATTTATTCCAGTTTATTTTTTTGATAATTTTTCTAAAATAAAGAAATGAGACAAATCTCCAATGTAAGCAATGCAATTTATTCCCATTTCTTTTTTAGTAATTTTTCAAAATTAAAGAAATGAGACAAATCTCCGTTTAGAACAATGCAGTTTATTCTCGTATCTTTGCTGCATAACCTTATTACTTAATTGCTAATTAATTAATAGATTGGTTATTAGTAAAAGCAAATGACTTACTTGATTGTTGACTTTGGTTGCGAAATGAACGGTTTTGAGAATCAAAAAGCAGCTAAACCACCGCAATGACAAAATGATTAAAGCTTTGTAATTGGTCATTGTCTCATAACAAAAAATTGCAGCGCCAAATAAAAGCAAAGAAAATCCAGCATACATAAAGTAAGTCAGTAAAATTCGTGGGAAAAAATCCTCCAATTGGTCCACCATATTGTGCAATTCAAGATATTCTTGCTTGATTGTCTTAAAGATCTTTCTACGTCTTAGATTTGGCTTGCTTTCAGCTAACTCAGCGCTGAACTCATCAAATTTAGCGCTGACAATGCCAATCACAGTTTGGTAAAAGTAAAAATACAGACTTTTGAATTGAAAATGAGGCAAAAAAACAATGAAAATTAGCAAATAATAATTTTGAAAGCCAAAACTAATCAGTACAATTGCAATTAACTCAGCAAAAAACTTAATCAAGACAATCTTAACGTTATTTCTTATCTGTTGCTTGATTTTGGTCAATTCTTGGCTTGATAGGCGGATTTTTAAGGTAAAAAATGAGCCAAAGGAAAAATAGCAGTTGATAATTGAAGCAAGAAATCTCAAAGGCATCGCAAAAAAGACTATTGTAACGATCATTAAATCCAAGAAGCCTTCGTATCTTCGATTGGCGTCTTCTCGATCATATATTTGCAGCAAAACATGAAACATCTTAAAAGTTCCAATTGTAAGGGAAACAATTTCCACAGCAAGCAAATACACATTGATGATGAAACAAAACACTTTTCTGCCCTTTGAGACGCTTTTTTGGGTCCAATTGATGCCGAAAAGTTGAAATATTGTGACGTACAAATGGCATAAACTGCCCAGAGTGACTTCCATCTTAGAAAATGGATGATAAAATGCACTCAGTTGAGGTTACTTGAAGGTTTTATTGATTGATTGATTGGTTTTTAGCTTATAAAATGAACAAGACACAGAGACAAACCTATTTCATGTTATGTATTGGACATCAAAAGGGCTTTACACTGACAATCGATTAACTAAATAATGATAGAACTTCCAGGTCTTTGTTTTGAAAAGTTTTAGGGAAAAAAAACCATTTTTTTTTTAGATTAATTTGGCACTGGGCCCCGCAAAAATGGTTTTGCACTTGGCCCCGCAAAAAAGTCACGCCGGCCCTGACAATAGAATTGCACATAAATGTGTCAACGGTGTTAACGTTTATTAACTTAACGGTATGCGTGTTAAAATGTTCCCCGCAAACGCTCAATATTTGACGGCATATTTTGACAAAGCGGTCTGTGTGGTCACCTGCTGCTGCTACCAAGCGACAATTACTTAAATCACTTTTTTTGTAACAGCTGATTTATGTTTCTTAACGTTCTAAAAGCGTTAAAATGCAAAATGCATGTTCTAAAACTAATTACGCACTAGTCGTAATTTGACGTTCTTTTTAAAAAAGAAAAAAACAAACAATCAGTTGTATAGAAAAATTCAAATTTTTTTTAGAACGTTCAATATTAAACTTGTCTTGTTATTATTGGTCATTTAGTACTGTACTGTAATTGGTTCTTAAAATGGAAAATTGTAGCAGCTGCTGCCGCCGTCAAGCGGTGATAAAAGAAAACAATCACGCAGCAGCTGTTTTTATTTGAATTTTTAATTGCTAAGAATTAAAAGTCACTCTGACTAAAATGTCAATTAATTGTTTGTTTTAAGTCAATTGATCAACATTGATGGATGTTTGATCAATGTTTCAATAAGAAAATAATAAAATCTAGTCTAAGTGAAGCTCTGACAACACTGGATATTCAATGGATTTGTGTGGATAACAAGTTCTTAATGTGTTTGCTTGTTAAATAACGCTTTGTGTAGAATGCATTGAATGCATAAGTTAATCCATTTTATTTACAACAAAAGTTTAAAACAGAATCGAATCGAATAGGAAAATGTAAAGATTATTATTAATCAAGAGTTCTAATGATGAGCATTTGGGTTCCAACTGAGTCATTCAAAATGACGGTGGTTCATAATTTCGAATATTGCATCGATTCTTCTTTCTATGTGGTGGAACTTTTGAATTTAAAAAAAAAAAAAATTATTGTTTAATTCTAATACAGTTTTCGATACTGTTTCTATGACTGTCATGAAAGAAATTTAAAAATAGGAACATTCGAATTTAAATTAAAAACTAAATCTTTTTTCAAAAGAAACATTCGAACTAATATTAAAAATTGAAATTCTTTTAAAAGAAATATTCGAAACTTCCACAATTAAAAATTTAAATTCTTTTTAAAAAAACATTCGAAACTTTCAAAATTAAAAACTGAAATTCTTTTGAAAGAAACATTCGAATTTAAATTAAAAAGTTAAATTTTTTGAAAGAATCATTCGAACTAAAATTAAAAATTAAAATTCTTTTAAAAGAAACATTCGAATATTCTGAAATTAAAAATTGAAATTTTTCTAATGGAAAACACTCGAAAAATTTTTAGAATGAAAAATTGAGATTGTTCTATTGAAAAAATTAAAATTCGAATTTTTTAAAAATTCTAAAATAACTTATGTGACGTTGCTTTCAAGTCATTCATGGAAACTCATGGCACGTGAATTTGCATTGTTCAACTGACTTTTTCTTCAATTCGTCTGAGTCTAATTGCTATTGAAGGCATTTCATCCGCTGCTGCTGATTTGCCAATCATCTGTTCCATTTTCCTCTGCATTTCTCGCAGACTGAACATCATGTTAATGTGACCTTGTGAGTATTGGTCTATCACGTCTTGTACGTCATAGGGCTTTTTAGATTTTAAAAAGTTCTTTTTAGCCACCAACAACTTCATATTGCGAATGGCTTTCACTGCTGTCTTCTCACTTTTACTTAGACTGATAGAAAAGACAATTGAAGACATTTACTAATTTAGCTTTTATTTTCTCATTACAGACTTTCAATTCTACCTAAAAGTTGCTTTTGGTTCGTCGAATACACTGTCGCCACCTGGTGATGAAGGTGCCATCGACATGCTACTGTTGCTCCCAAAACTATCTTCAATGAGACATGTAAGTTAATTATTTTTATCCTTTTTAAAATGGTCTAAATTGGTGAGAATTAGCAAAATATTTTACTAAATTTTAATCAAATGCTCTAATTTACGTAAAAAACTGTCCTAATTTACGTAAAAAATATAAAATGTTGTAGAACATTGTCCTAAATTGTCTTAAATTACCAGATAATGGTCTAATTGTACTTGGAAAATTGTCTTAAATTACGAAATAATATTCTAAATGGACTTGAAGATGTCCTAAATTACATGAAAATGTCCTAAATTACATGAAGATGCACTAAATTACATGAAGATGCACTAAATTACATGAAAATGCACTAAATTACATGAAAATGCACTAATTTACATGAAAATGCACTAATTTACATGAAAATGCACTAATTTACTGTAAAAATGTCCTAATTTACTGTAAAAATGTCCTAATTTACTGTAAAAATTCTAAATGTAGTAGAAAATTGTCCTAAATTGACTTAAAATACCAGAAAATGGTCTAAATGTACTTGAAAATGCCCTAAATTACGTGAAAATGTTCTAAATGTACTTGAAAATGCCCTAAATTACCTAAAAATGCTGTAATTTACGTAAAACAATGTCTTAATCGACGTAAAAAATCTAAAATGTAGTAGGAAATTGTCTTAAATTACTAGAAAATGGTCTAACTGTACTTGAAAATATCCTAAATTACGTGAAAAGGCTCTAATTTACGCTAAAAGACCCAAAATGTGCTTGGAAATGGTCCTAAATTGCTATGGAATTGTGATAGAAAGTTCTCAAATGTGCTAGTTTATTGAACTTTGGTTATAAGGTGACTAAATATGGTTTAAAAGTGATTATAAAGGCTAATAAAGGTGGTGAAATTTTTACCTTTAATGGAAATATCATCTAAGGCGTAATTGTCAAAAGCACTCACAGCTTTCATTATCCTTTTCTTTGGTATTGGAGTTGAGTTTTCAGACCGAAATCTCTTTCTCAATTTAGTCATATTCTTTTTCTATATGCCAAATAAGTCTTTAGTAATTAAGTTAAGTTAGTTAATTATAGTTCACTTATACTTCTGTGTTGATTTTGGCTGATGCTCCTCTTGTATGAATTCTCCATGTTGTTTCTGAAGGATTCGCTTTCTCCACTGCGTAACAACGCCAGGCACACTACAATTACGTCATTAGACAATTATACGTCATTAGGCAATTTACGTCATTAGGTTTTTTAATTACTTGTATGAGACTTGCAGCTGCTGGAAATTGTTTACTGAATTGTTTATGTCGTTGCTTTTGTTGAACTTTTAAAGCAAAACCAGAACCAAGAATTCCCTTTAGAAAAAAAATGACGATGGGATCAATGGTTCCAATAGTCCCATTGGTTCCATTGGTCCCAACAATTGTCATGTTAAAATAAATCTGTTAACTTACATTGCAATGGCCATGTGAATTTCATTGCCCAATAAGAAAAACTTCCAATGGCAAATTGATAATAGCTTGACCATTGCAATTGTCCAAATTTATTTTCACTAGCATTGTGAATTCCAATGGCCATTGCCTGATTTAAATGCGTTTTGTTTAATATTACCGATGGTAAAGTCACAAATGAGATGATGACCAATGAAAATATGCAGGTGATGGCTCTTCCGGTCCATGTTTTTGGTACTTTGTCTCCATAGCCAATTGTGGTGTACGTAACCTATTGCATAAACCATACAAAATAATACAAGTTTTTAGTGCAATAATGGTAAATGAATGTACTTACAAGTCCCCACCAGATGGCGTCTGCATAGCTGGCAAAATCACTCGAGTCTGTCACATCCTTTTCAGCCAAATACAGGAAGTAGGATGAGAAAATGAGACCCAGAAATCCAATGTACATTGTAGTTATTAGCTCCTAAACAAATTACAAAAGCAAAAATTAATAAGTAGAATTCACGTGATTTGAATTTATAAATTAAACCGATTTTAAAGTTCAGAACATTTTTAGAATACTATTTTAGGCTGTGTTCACGTGCACTAGTTGCTGTGACAACTAAACTTTTATTTTTATACGATTTTAATTAAAATTTTCGAATGTTTATCTCTGCAACAAAGTTTTTTTGGAATGTTTTTTTATTTCTAATTTTTTTAAATGTTTTTTTTTTTTACTTCTAATTTTTTTTATTGTTATTTTTGATAGTTATTTTTATTTCAAATTTTTTTTTTTGGAATGTTTGTTTTATTTCTAATTTTTTTTGGATTGTTATTTTTATTCCAAATGTTTTTTTCGAATGTTTTATTTTTATTCCAAATATTTTTTTTCGAATGTTTTATTTTTATTCCAAATATTTTTTTTTGAATGTTTTATTTTTATTCCAAATATTTTTTTTTGAATGTTTTATTTTTATTCCAAATATTTTTTTTCGAATGTTTTATTTTTATTCCAAATATTTTTTTTCGAATGTTTTATTTTTATTCCAAATATTTTTTTGGAATGTTTTTTTAAAATTCTAAAATACTGACCCGTCTGTGACTGTAAACCACTGATCCTAAAAGCCTCCATGTTCCTCCTTGCCTATCAATTCTTATCATTCGTAGAAGCTGTAAAAATCTTATCCCTCTACAGTACATTAAGAACAAATGATTATAATTACAAATGTAATTAAAATTGATGTTTAGTAATAATACTGTACCTACCTTATAGCAGAAGCTGCAAAAACTTGGCCACGTGATCCTTGCAAGATGACATAGGTAGATGCACATACCACTATCAAATCTAGGACACAACAATAAAACTTTTATCAAAAAAAAATTAAAAATTAAAAAAAAACTAAACTAAAGAAAGATGATTCATGGAAAAAAGAAAAAAAGAAATTAAAAAAGTAACCTCTTGGCACATTTTACATTCTACAACACTTAATATGCCAATAATCCAGAACAACAAAAAAATATATAAAAGAAAATTTGTTATTTAGGCAAATTTTGAGCATTTTTTTGGATTTTTTAGTACTTATTTTCTCTGCTATTTAGGCTGTTTTATGTATACTATGTGATGTTTTCTAAATTGGAGCACTTTTTTCTAATGACAAGGAATAAACGGGAAACATTGTCATTGGAGCAGATGATATTTAGTCTCATTATTTAATGATGTTTGTTTATTTCCATTACAAGAAAAAAACGAGACAAATCGCCATTGAAACTGATGAGATTTAGTCTCATTTCTTTATTTACATTTTTTTATCTTGGCAAGAAAGAAACGAGACAAAAATTCATTGCAACTAATAAGATTTAGTCTCGTTTCTTTGATGATACTTTTTTTGCTCCATAATAAGAAATAAAGAAACGAGACAAATCGTCATTGGAACTGATGTTATTTAGTCTCGTTTTTTTTGTTGTTGGCACTAAACATTATATTTAGCTAATTTGAACGTGTTTGGGCAATTTATTTGATCATTTTGATATTTACTTTTCCATAACTTTGCTCTAAAAGTGGTTTTATCTGGTATTTTAGTGGGCGTGGTAATAGCAAAAGTGATCATTAAAAACACTTTTGTTGCCAAGTGAATAATATTAATGTATGGGCAATTTTCGTTGACATAAAATAGCAGATAAACTGTAATTTATAAGTTAGTTAATGGTCATTTTTTAAAACATGTTCATTGGTATTCAATCGGTGAATCTCAAAAAGTCTTTTGAAGATTATTTTCTCAACATTTTTCTTTATACATTAAGCTCTTGGCTAACAACAGTATTTCCAACCTTTACTTCAAATGTAATTCAATATTTTAGTTGCCAAATGTGACAAAATAGCCCAAGGTTGGTTTTGTTTACAAACCAAACTTACCAAAAGGAATTTTATTTAGTGAATATTATAAAAGTTTTTGCAATAATGGAAATTTTTTAAATAATTTTTAGAATATTTTTCTTTTTAAGAATTTTTTATTTTTAGAATGTGGTTATTGTTTTAGAATGTGGTTATCGTTTTAGAATGTAGTTATCGTTTTAGAATGTGGTTTTCATTTTTAGAATGTTTTATTTATATATATATATTTTTGTAGAATATTTTTCTTTTTTAGATTTTCAGAATGTTTTTTTTTTTTTTTTTTTTTTTATATATATATCTTTTTAAAGGTTTTTTTTTTAGAATGTTTTTCAATTTAAAATTTTTTTTTAATATTTTTTAGAATGTTTTTTAAAATGGTTTTTGTGTTTTTTTAGAAAGTGTTTTCTTTTCTAATTTTTTTTTTTTTTTTTTGTATTTTAGAATTTTTAATTTTTTTTTTTTATTTTTAAAAACTGAATTCTAAATGCTTACCAATGATGCAGGTGGGATTTTTGATGTATCTGATTCTCCCCCATAGTCCAATGAATTTTCCTTGACATCCAGCAGACCAAACTCGAATGACTAATTCACTTCCAAAAAAGCTGACTAGACCAATTTCCTATATTAAGTAAGACATGTATCAATTTCAATGTCAACCACACCATTAACCATTAAATGGCCAACTAATTACAGGAAAAGAATTTAAACAATGAGACATAACAAAACAAAACTTAACCATCCAATAAAGAGCAATAGTTGATAAATCTACAAAATCTTTCATGGTTGATAATACACTGAATGTCAGGCAAGCAAATAGCAACATAAATCTAATTAATTAATGCAAAAACAAAATTAATTAAAGAGATTTTCTTATGGTTATTTGTGGTAACCAATTACGATGTGCAATGATAAATGATGCTCCAAAATGTCCTTGGTCTTTCTAAGAAGTTGTAAACTCTCCCTTGGAATGTGTTGACCTTTACCCTCTTCTGATGAGTATCAATGACTTGGTTCATCCAGACAACTGGTTTGATGGACAATTTAGAGTTGAAGGAAACGGAATTTGAGCTTGAGGCAAGTGGGTGCCGACTGGAACCACTTCCAACATTGTCCATCGAACTGCTAGTGTCCAGATCAACCACTGACACCATTATCCGGCTGTCTAGCTTCCTCTCACCTTCGATTAGACTCATTCTACAGTACAAAAGTATTGCTGAAAATAGTCTTTTAGCTTAAATTGTGAAAAATTTAGGTTTTTAAGGACATTTAGGAAACAGAAATGTACTTTTTAAAGCATTAAACCCGATTTTAAGTAACTAACTTTGCATTTTAAAATACTAAAATTAACATCTAGAGACTATTTTGGCTTTGCAACTTAATTAGGCTTTTAAATTTAGGCTAATAAATCTTTATCTAGTCATTTAAAGTAAATTGTGATGTCTTATGACAGATTTAGTCATCTAAAACTAATGTCATTTAGTTAAAGCACAAAAATAAAATTCGAATGTTTATATTTTCAAATTTCAAATTTTTAAATATTCGAACATTTTAGTTGTCAAATTTTTAATTTTTAACCATTGCCAATTTTTTTGTTTTCAAAAGTTTTTATTTTACTTTTCGAACATTTTTGTTATTAAAAATTTTAAAATGAAATATTCGAACGTTTTGACGAATTTTTAATGTTTGGAATTTATAAATTCGAATGTTTTTAGTTTATAAATTCGAATGTTTTTAGTTTATAAATTCGAATTTTTTTGCTTTAAAATTTCTAATGTTTTGGCTTTAAACATTCGCATGTTTTGATTATATAAATTCGAATGTTTTGATTATATAAATTCGAATGTTTTGATTATATAAATTCGAATGTTTTGTCTTTATAAATTCGATTGTATTAATTTGATTAATTCGAATGTTATTTTTATTAAATGACTAAAGTAGTATAAAATTTCAAATTTTTAAATTTAAACATTCGAATATTTTTGTTTAAATCTACAAATTACAATGGACTTAAAATGACTAGATCTGAGTTTATTAACTAAATTACATTGCTAAATAAATTCTTAGAAACATTAATAAAAATAAAAAT
>JAAFCF010006680.1:1955101-1965961 GCA_013389785.1 Helicorthomorpha holstii | reverse complement strand
GAAAGAAACGAGACAAATTGTCATTGGAACTGATGAGATTTAGTCTCGTTTCTTTTTTAAAACATTTTTTTCTTCATGGAAAGAAAGAATCGAGACAAATTGTCATTGGAACTGATGAGATTTTGTCTCGTTTCTTTATTTTGACTAATTTCTCATTTTCAAGAAATAAACGAGACAAATTGCCATTGAAACTGATGGGATTAAGTCTCGTTTATTTTTTAGAACGTTTTTCCTTCATGGAAAGAAAGAAACGATACAAATTGCCATTGAAACTGATGAGATTTAGTCTCGATTCTTTATTGACATTCTTTTTTTTATCAAAGATCAAGAAAGAAACGAGACAAATAGCTATTTGAACTAATAAGAATTCAACTAAATGATAAATGTTCCAATTTCTAAAATCACCTGATAAAAATGATAAAGTTTGTTGTTAATCATTGTTATTGAAAACCAGGATGGAGAAAAGCCAGCATTTATGTTGGAACCACACGCAGCACCAATTGGGTTTCATAAAAGTTTTGTTACTGGCTCTTTGGATCATTCAAATGAAGTAAGAGACACACCATTTCTTCGCTCTATGAAATTTTATTATAGATACAGAATTTACTGAATGTTATTGTTGTCTTTAAGGAAGGAGTGTCTGTGCCTCGTTCTCGTCGAAATGACTCTTATTTGGGAGCGATTTACAGGGAAAATCTTAATGTTCGTGCAGGACTGCAGAATAGCTTACAAGTTTTCATAACAAATGTTGCAAACGTTTTTCTCCAAGAAGTTGGTTTGCATAACAGGACATTTCTACACGATCAGGTAACTTAGCAACGTTTAAAAAAGCAAAGAGAAACGTTTCAAGAAAGTGAAAATTGAATCCAGTTAAACTTTGAAGTTCTGAAAGTGAATCACATTTTTAAGTTGCTTAGTCAGTGCTCTTAATTTTAAATGCTTTACTCAGAACTTATTTTGAGACCAGTTTTGAATTGGTGTTGTATTGTTGAACAAGTAAGATGGCTTAATTTCTCTAAGAAGAACCGACTAGAATCGGTTCTACTTGCTCCACATGGAACCTCTTTTGAGAAAATTGAGTGCAACTGGAGACTTGTGGTTCTTCCTCAGTACTTTCAAGAGCAATTTTCACTTTAAAATGTCTCTGGGAATTTCAAATCGTAATTGTTTTAATGGTGACTTAATAATTTATGTTGGTTTAAAAGGTGGAGATTTGTAAACATGTTTTGAATATCTACCGAATTATTGTAATGGAAATGACGATGGATCAATCCACTTGGTGAGTTTAAACTCTTTTTGTCTTTTGTAGTTTGGTTAACTAAACAGCAATTTATTACTATTAGGGAGCAACTTTTGCTGATTTTGCTTCACATAACATCGCAAATTCTTGGCGAAACATTACCAGCGAAAAAGGAAGAAACTTTAGGAGGTATTTTAGCACCAGCTGTGTTTCAGGTATTTTATGGTAACATCTCACAGTTTATAATGAACTTTTTTGTAATCATTTATTTTTAAATTTTAGACATTGATTGTGACTTGGATCAAAGCAAATCTTAACGTTGCTATTTCGATTGAGCTGTGGGATCAATTTTTGCATGTTTTGTCGTCGCTCACTCATTGGGAAGAACTGATAAGAGAATGGGCGGTACGGTTTTTTGATTTCTACGAAAACAATCTCAACATATCTTTATATTTTTTTTTTATTTTGTTTAGAAAACGATGGAAGTTCTTACGAAAGTGCTTGGAAAGCTTGTGTATAATTTGGACTTGAATGATCTTCCACTTGAAAGGCTCAGTGAACAAAAGCAAAAACGTAGACGAGCTGCTGGTGAACAGAATGCGAATCATCTTTCCCAAAATGTTAAAGACGCAACGATAGATGGATCTTCAGTTCTTGATAAAGATAAACGGTTGATGAGCGACTTTGTGACGACTAAACACACGTCAGCGCCAATGAGGCACAAAAAGATGTATGGTCATCGATGTCGATCAATAAGTGGTGATGTGACTGAGAAACAGGTTAGACAGGAAATTAGAGCAATTAAGAAAAGTTCTTTAAGGCGAAGTCTCAGTGAAACGAATCTCAGTCCTAACAACGCCGGTTCCATCACTTTAAAGAAATACGAATCTGCTGAAAAAGTTTCACTTGAGCTGGAATTAAACGGGATTGTTTCAGGTACCAGTGCTGGAGTTTGTAAACTAGTGTTTGGCTTGGGAGTAATTATGTTTTGGTATTGATTTAGCCGATTCAGAGTTGGAAGTTGCTAAGATTTTAGCGTCAGCTGAAGAATATATGAAAGAAAGTGGCGAAAGTAATAGTAGAGCAGGGAAACTTCCGCGACTCACTAGGAAAAGTAAATCAATGGAAGCTTTAAGATTTAATCAAGGTATGACGAGTCATTTTCTATATTGGAGAAAGTTTCTCCTTCCATGACATATAAGAAATGGGACAAATTAACATTGAAACTGATGAGATTTAGTCTTGTTTCTTTGTTGATACTTTTTTCTTACTTGGAAAGAACAATAAACGGGAAATATTGCCATTGGAATACATGCTATTTAGTCTCGTTCTTTTTTTTAGAATGTTTTGTTATGCAAAAGAAATGGGAATACATGTAATTATCATTCGAACAAATGCTGTTTAGTCTCGTTCTTTTTTTAGAATGTTTTTGTGATGCAAAAGAAATGGGACAGATCGTCGTTGAAACTAATGAAATTTAGTCTCATTTCTTTATTGGCAGTTTTGATTCTCCATAGCGATAAACAAATGAGACAGTTCGTCATTATAACTTTTGAAATTTATGCTTGTTTATTTATTTGCATTGTACAATCACTGTTTTAATTTTTTTTAAAAAAATCAGCATTTCGTATTTTTTTTTAAATTTTTAATAAATTTTTCAAATGAGTGCATTATTTTTGTAGCTCCAACTCCATCATTATCTCAATCGTCAGTTGATGCTCCATCACGGTCTCCATCGCCATCTCCTTCTGCTGGTTTAGAGACGAGCAGCATGAAGGACTCTCCGATGCAAATTGACGGTGTTAGCGGAGATCATGTGTGTCCTCCAGGTAAATTAATTAATGTTTCAATAGGCTTCTGTTATGACAGCGTTTGTTACTGACAAAACGTCAAAAATGTTTGCTTTTGTATAGACGATGTTTGGGAAGGAACTCAAGACGAACTAAGAAGCATAATGTCAGGAGGAACCTCAACAGGTTGGCTCCCAGATGTAGCTGTGGCTTTATGGCGTCGAATGATTGGAGCTCTTGGTGATATCAACAAAATACAAGATCCAGCAATGCATGCAAGAGTTTTTAGTTATCTAGTTGAGATGTTTGAAACTTTAGTCAAGGTAATTATGAAGATTTCTTTCTTTGGTAAAAGATTTGTTGACATTAATTAAACAATTTCATTGTTTAGATTCGTGAAAACCAAGGAGTTACAGCGGATAATCTTTCAACTCCTGAACCTCCAGAGCTCATTCCACCTTTAAATATTATTTCACCTTGGCTTTTTAAGGTTTGTAATCGACGCTTGAAAGTTTAACTATTAACAATTTAACTAAATAGTTTTCAATTTTTTTTCTAGGCAATTACATTACCAAACAAGTACAAATTAGGAAAATTGAATGCTTATCGTTTGCTTTGTCGCATGACCATTCGTTTTCACGATGTTACTATTAGTAGGGACCATCTAGTCCAATTTTATAGCGTTTTGCATTCGGCTTTATGTGGGACAGATCAGGTAAGTGTTTCTTTATAAAAAAATAAATTTCGTTTAAGCAAAGAAAGAAGTTCATGGGGATTTTTGTGTTCTCGTTTAGGAAGTGATTAACACTGTTGTTAAATATTGTGGACCAAGATTTTTTTCTTTAAAACTGCCTGGATCGTCTTTGTTGTTGTTGGATTTTATTCATGCTGCTGATAAGATTATTTCTTCTACTGATGTGAAAGATGTGAGTTTTAATTAGAAGTTTTATTTTTTTACAAACAAAAAGTGATAGACAGTTTGCGAAAATCCAGCAAAACACGTGTGGCAAGTAAAACTTAGATTGAAGATTTTGCATGCAAAATTTACTGCGGCGGAATTTAAAACTTTTAATTTCAGCCTTATTTGCTTTCAAATAAATTTCGAATGGTTTTATTTGGAAGTGCAAACGCGGCTGAATTTTGCTTTTTCTTTTAAAATTTTAAATTCAGCCGTATTATGTTTATTTGGGAAAGAAATTTCGAATCATTTTATTTAAAATTCAGCCGCATTGAGTTTACTTGGGAAAGAAATTTCGAATCATTTTATTTAAAATTTTAAATGTGACTGAATGTAAAAATTTACGTGGCCATTTCTTACTTGCTTAGTTGTCACTTGCCACATGTTTTTCTTCTTGTTCATTCTCATAAAAGGTCAATTTATTAAAATTTGATTGAACTTTAAAGGCTCCAAGAACTGAAGCAATGTCAATATTGGGAACAATCATTTGTTTTCCTCATGTCTACGTAAATATTCCCGTGTTAAAGCCAAACAGTTGGGAAAAAGTCTATTTGGACCAGAAGAAAGCTAAGGTTTCATATTTCAAATCCTGTTCATATTTGAAATGGCTTGAGTTAACTATTTATACTGTTTATTTTTTATTATTTAAAAGGACAATGTTGTTGGTGTTCTTCTGAAATCCGGTTGTAAGGAACCAGTTGGAGTAGCTCGATGTGTGGCTTTAAGTAGTCTGGCTATTTATCTTTATGAAGAACTGACTTATAATTCAGTCGATGGGAAAATGTTGGAAGCTTTGAATGTGCTGTTGGCAGCTTTAAGGGTTTGTACAATCATTCAAATTAAATAATGAATTATTATCATGGCTTTTTTGAAAGAGTTCAAATAGCAATCTTTGTACAAGTAATTTTTTTTTAAGAGAGTTTTGCAAGGATAATTCACTCATGTTTAAGTTATCTCAACAACTTACAGTATATAGCTCATTTTAAATTTAATATTGGAATTTTTGAACATTGGAATTTAATTTGGACAATTTAAGGACACTTTTACGATTTGGTTAGGTTATTTTAATTTTTCCTAGGTTGTTTTAAGTCATTTGATATCATTTTTAACCACTTTTTGGCCATTGTTAGTTACCTGAAAGTTATTGCAAGTAATTAGAAACTGTATTTCGACAATTTTTAGACACTTTTATGTCTCTTTTTAGTTGTTTTTGAGATTTTTCAAGAATTTTAATGCTTTTCTAAGTCATAGTTAGTTACTTTTAGGCGACTGTAGGTCACTTAGGCAATGGAAAGTTACTTTTAGGCCATTGAAAGTCACTTCTAGGCAATCGTTAATTATTTTAGGCAATTGTAGGTCACTTTTACTCAATTGTAGGCCACTTTTAGGCATTTGAAAGTCACTTTTAGGCATTTGAAAGTCACTTTTAGGCAATTTTAAGTAACTGTTAGGCATTTGAAAGTTACTTTGAGGCAATTTTAAGTAACTGTTAGGCAATTGTAGACTACTTTTTAGGCAATCCTTATTCATTTTAAATCGTTTTTGTCCATTTCAAGTAACTTTTAAATGATATTTTAATTTGTTATTTGGTTATAACGACTTTAATTTTGAGGTCTGTTCAATGTCGTTATAACCGAATATTATTATAATCAGCGTTTAACTGTGTAAAAAAGTTAAATATACAGTCATTTTTAGCTTTAATTACCATGATAACTTGTATATAATTTCAGTTACAAAAATATTAAAAAATAGCAAGTTGACTGGGAGGGGCTATTATTTGGTTTTTTTTTTTAATTTTTTTGGATAAATTTATTACTTGTGCTTTGGACTGCTAAAAAGTTATAAAAAGAAAAAAGTGAAACTTTGCTTTACTCTTTTTTATTATTGGGCTTTTATTTATTTTCGCTTTCCTATTTTTTTTTTTCTTTTTCGTTTTTACATTATAATTTTACAGCAATCTGGTTTGGAAACGGGGAAGTCAAAGCGTTTAAATGAGGTATTGGTAATCACACTGAATATATATATATCATTTTTTTAATATTGTTTTTTGACCAAATGGGCATGTCCATATACTGTAGAATAGAAAATTAATATATGACAGCTTCTTATTTTAAATTTCAAATGATTGAGAATGAAATTGCATGTAGATTGTGCATTGGGTGTTTTTTTCCTGCACGAAAAAATTATTTTTTTTATATTTGAGTTAATTTAAAGATATGTGAATAATAATTGTGTATTGGATTGTGTGAACGAAAGCTTTGATGTTTTATTTTAAATAGAAAATTTCATTATTAATTTCTTACTGATTTTGTTTTATTTCTGATTAAATTTTGTTTGTTATGCTGATTTCAGATTACTACTAAAACAGTGGGACAGGTTGTCTGTGATATGCTTTATTTGTTAACCGATCACACTGCAGCCTTATTAAAATTATTCCCGGATGTGCCTAAAAGAATTGTTGAGGTAAATAAACTACTTCTTAAATAATTATTGCTTTTTTTGGTCAATTAAGTAAGCAGAATTTCTCATCTTTTATTTTTAATGCATTTTGGTGTTGTTCTAACATTTATAGTTGATCTCTCGTTCATCTGTTTAGAAATTGTTCTAGTAACATTCAAATATTTGAAAACATTCTAAAAGCTCGTATATAAATTTAATGCAATACGATATTGAGTACAAGTTAAGTTACCATGGTAATTGGACACAGATAAAATTAATTTATGAGAACGTTCTAAAATTTAAATTTCGAGATATCGTTACTAAAATATAAAAAAAATAAGTCATTAAAATATTTAAAAAGTTAATAAAAAAATAAAAATTTAATAAACTAAGAAATAAAATTTAATAAATTTAAAAAAAAAAATTTTTTTTTTATCAATTAAAATTTTAAAAGATTTAATAATTGAAGAAATTAAACATTTAAAACTATAAAAAAATAATTAAATTACTATAGTAACTAAAGCACATATTGTTAAAATAATATTAAAAAATATTAAATTAAATAATTTCAAAGATTTAAAAATTTAATAAGTAAAATAATTAACCTTTAAAATATAAAAAATATTAATAAAAGTATTAAGTTACCATGGTAATCAAAGTATATGTGAAATTAAAATATACCGGTAGATTCTAAAATTTAAATTTCGAAGTTTTTTAAACGATATTCAGTTGCCATCGCAACGCAAAGCACATGATGTTAAACCCATTTTAAAAATTCCGATGTATGATTATCTTATTAAAAAAAAACCATTATGACCATTAATGACTAACGGCTGCTTACTTAATAATGGCTTTGCTATTTCATAATTAATTAAAATAAACTTGTAATTGTAAATTGATTTTGAATAGGTTCTTGCCGCAACTTTAAACGATTTATTGCAGCAACAAAAAGGAATTGAAAACATGAACAGAGATGTATACAACTTCATAAATAATCAAATATTTTTCTTGTACAAGTTAATTTTCTTTTTCTTCTTATGATTGTTGTTATAGCATGAACAACTGCTTATATCTCTGATGTTTTGTCTTGGCGAATGGTGTATGCAGCTGCAAAAGCCACTGGTGATTCAAGAAAGTTCAACTGGGAATCCATTGCTTCATCTTGTGTTTAACGTCTTATATTCAGCTTATTCAGGCGTTGAATGGTCGTTTGAGTCAACGTCTGCCTGTAATGGTTTTGGCTTCTTAGACTTTGATTACAATCTACAAATCAATAACTTAAGTGGCGTTGAGCAACGAGATAACCGAGGAGGAAACAACAAATCAAACGCTGAAATTTACTTTGAAAATCAGGCAATGTCAAATGCGTTTAGTTCCTCCGGTTCTGGTTCTCTTTATAACCAAAGAGTTTCCTCGAGGAATTCAGTCAAATTGGCTGCCAGAACAGTAAGTTTTTAAACATATAAGTCATCGATGGAATTTTTTTAATTTGCTTTGTAGATTATGACTCATCTAGTTAATCATTTGAATCATTTCCCAATGGGAATTGGAGCTTCACGTTTAACCAGTATGTTGAATGAAAACGATGATAATCCAGGAGTTTCTGTCAGTTCTGATGATTTATCTATTGAAGTTTTTAATCTTCCTAATGTTCAGGTTGGTAGTTGTTGAAATTAATCAAATGTTGTTGTTTTTTTGGTTTGTTTTTATTCATTTGTTTGATTGTTTTTTCTGTCTTTTTTTTTTAGTTTTTTATTCTGAACAATCAGACATTAATTTCTTATGTTGAGTTGCCAATGCTGGTATGAAAATTTTGTTAAATGGTTGTTAAAGTTGGGTTTGAGTTTGATTAAAGAAATGTTTTTGATTAGGAGGTTCCTGGTGGTGGCGTAACAGCTGGCACCACAACTGCAAAGTCTCAAGTTCGAGTGATTGTAAGAGATGTTAGTGGAAAATTTTCATGGGATGCTTCGGTACTTTATGGGCCTTCTGACATGGAAGCAGTTTGCGGGAGTGAAAGTAATTTTGGATTTTTAATTATATACTTTAGAAATTGGGACTTTTTTGTCTTTCGAAACAAGAAAGAAACGAGATAAATCGTCTTTGGAATTGATGAGAATTAGTCTCATTTATTTATTGGCATTTTTTTTTGTTGAGGCAAAAAAGAAATGAGACAAATCGCCATTAAAATTGATAAGAATTAGTCTTGTTTTGTTTCTATATATAATTTGAAAGTTCTGTCACAAACTCCACCTTCCTTTAATAACATCACTTGTCATAAGCTATATGGCCCCTGGATGTGTACTGCAGGTCAGCTAGCTATTAGGGGCAAGTGGCCCCTGGATGTGTATTGCAGGTCAGCTAGCTATTAGGGGTAAGTGGCCCCTGGATGTGTACTGCAGGTCAGCTAGCTATCAGGGGTAAGTGGCCCCTGGATGTGTACTGCAGGTCAGCTAGCTATCAGGGGCAAGTGGCCCCTGGATGTGTACTGCAGGTCAGCTAGCTATCAGGGGCAAGTGGCCCCTGGATGTGTATTGCAGGTCAGCTAGCTATCAGGGGTAAGTGGCCCCTGGATGTGTACTGCAGGTCAGCTAGCTATTAGGGGTAAGTGGCCCCTGGATGTGTACTGCAGGTCAGCTAGCTATCAGGGGCAAGTGGCCCCTGGATGTGTATTGCAGGTCAGCTAGCTATTAGGGGTAAAAGGCCCCTGGATGTGTACTGCAAGTCAGCTAGCTATTAGGGGCAAGTGGCCCCTGGATGTGTATTGCAGGTCAGCTAGCTCTCAGGGGTA
The DNA here is from genome assembly GCA_013389785.1 of Helicorthomorpha holstii. Classification (NCBI taxonomy): domain Eukaryota; kingdom Metazoa; phylum Arthropoda; class Diplopoda; order Polydesmida; family Paradoxosomatidae; genus Helicorthomorpha; species Helicorthomorpha holstii. The sequence goes on along the minus strand of JAAFCF010006680.1, from coordinate 1,956,743 downwards.
AGTGGCCCCTGGATGTGTATTGCTGGGCAGCCAGCGATAAGGGTAAGGGGCCCCTGGATGTGTATTGCAGGTCAGCTAGCTATCAGGAGTAAGTTGCCTTTGGATGTGTACTGGTGTGTTTAAACTTAGAAAATCGACCTGTATCACTTGAATTTTTGTTTTTAAATTTTAAGATTGTTAATTTTTGTTCTTAGATTGTCAACGAGAACCTGAATCAAAAGCTCGTAAATTGTTTTTTCAAGACTTTGATGAACCGTCGAGCATAATCTGTCAATCAAATTCTCCAACGTTGGCTTCATTGAGGCAAAGATCTCCTGACATTTTACCTGTTTACGATGAATTTAACATCAATGAGAATATTGATAATCTAAGTGACGTCAGTATAATTATTAAGTTTTGAGTCTTAAAGTCGCTGTTATAAGTGTTTATATGAAACTTTAGCTGCTTCAGTATATTGGTCATACAAGCACTGAGTGTTTGTATAGAGCTGGTCAACCCTTAAACATTCCACAGGGACTTCCTCCAAAGTTAACGCATGAAGTTCAAGACCAGATCATGAATGTTCTTCTCAATCAGAGGAATTTTGAACTTGATTATATTAATCGAAGGAAAAATGACAGTTTGTAAGTTCATTAACGTTCTATTGCTTTTATCATGCTCTTTTCATTCTTAAAAGCTAGAAGAAAAAAATTCGATATTTCAAATTTATAAAAAAGAAAAACCATTTGAGTTTTTAAATTTGAAAAATTAAATTATTCTAGCTTTCGGGTTAAGAAAAATTCATTCGAAATTTTTAATTGATAACATTTCAAATTTTTAAATTTAAAATAAAAGAAAACATTAAAATTTTTTATTATTGAAAAATACAAAAAAAAAATATTCGAATTTTTAATTTTAAGATTTTTAAACACTTTAAATTTGAAAAATTAAAATATTTTAGCTTTTGGGTTAAGAAAAAACCAATTTGAATTTTTCAATTAAAAATATAGACATTAAAATAGGAACGAAAACATTCGAGTTTTTGAAAAATACTGTAAATAAATTTAGAAAATTCGATAAATAAATAAAAAGTTTGAGTTTTTAGGTTAAACATTTGCAATAAATTAAATGTAAAGAGCACGAATAAAAATTATATATATTTTTTTTAATAATTTGTAATTAATGAAATTTTATTGATTTCGAATGTAGTATGTTGGGAAGTCCAGCTACAGCTAGTCAGCCATGTGATCCAGAATCTCCCTTTCAACATTGTCGTTTAATGATAAATCAAATGGGTTTAATGGCTTGGGACAAAAGGTATTTTTTTTTTCATTATTTTTGAGTGTTTAAATTTCAAAATGCAGCTAGCATTCGAATATATTTAAAAACATTCCATTTAACTTTTGAAAACTTTAATTTAACAATGAAAATAAAAATAAAGTTCAGTTGCTATAGTAACCAAGTAAATCACAAGAAAAAAACAACATTCTAAAACTTAAAAATTAATTATGATGATGAAATGGTTGCCATAGTTACAATATATGGAAATGTTTTTTTTTATTATTATTATTATTTCAGATCGTCGTTTGATTTGTTGAAGAAGAACGAGAAGCTGCTACGTGAATTACGTAATCTTGACAAGCAGAAATGTCGAGAGACACAT
>JAAFCF010006680.1:1943826-1955001 GCA_013389785.1 Helicorthomorpha holstii | reverse complement strand
ATGTGTCTCTCGACATTTCTGCTTGTCAAGATTACGTAATTCACGTAACAGTTTCTCGTTCTTCTTTAACAAATCAAACGACGATCTGAAATAATAATAATAAAAAAACATTTCCATATACTGTATAGTAACTATGGCAACCATTTCTTCATCATAATTAATTTTTAAGTTTTAGAATGTTGTTTTTTCTTATGATTTACTTGGTTACTATAGCAACTGAACTTTATTTTTATTTTCATCGTTAAATTAAAGTTTTCAGAAGTTAAATGGAATGTTTTTAAATATATTCGAATGGCAGTTGCATTTTGAAATTTAAATACTCAAAAATAATGAAAAAAAATACCTTTTGTCCCAAGCCATTAAACCCATTTGATTTATCATTAAACGACAATGTTGAAATGGAGATTCTGGATCACATGGCTGACTAGCTGTTGCTGGACTTCCCAACATACTACATTCCAAATCAATAGAATTTTATTAATTACAAATTATTAAAAAATATATATATAATTTTTATTAGTGCTCTTTACATTTAATTTATTGCAAATGTTTAACCTAAAAACTCAACCTTTTATTTATCGAATTTTCTAAATTTATTTACAGTATTTTTCAAAAACTCGAATGTTTTCGTTCCTATTTTTTTCAAATTTTAATGTCTATATTTTTAATTGAAAAATTCAAATTGGTTTTTTCTTAACCCAAAAGCTAAAATATTTTAATTTTTCAAATTTAAAGTGTTTAAAAATCTTAAATTTAAAAATTCGAATATTTTTTTTTTATTTTCTTAATATTTTTTTCTATATTTTTCAATTATAAAAAATTGTAATGTTTTCTTTTATCTTAAATTTAAAAATTTGAAATGTTTTCAATTAAAAATTTCGAATGAATTTTTCTTAACCCAAAAGCTAGAATAATTTAATTTTTCAAATTTAAAAACTCAAATGGTTTTTCTTTTTTATAAATTTGAAATATCGAATTTTTTTCTTCTAGCTTTTAAGAATGAAAAGAGCACGATAAAAGCAATGGAACGTTAATGAACTTACAAACTGTCATTTTTCCTTCGATTAATATAATCAAGTTCAAAATTCCTCTGATTGAGAAGAACATTCATGATCTGGTCTTGAACTTCATGCGTTAACTTTGGAGGAAGTCCCTGTGGAATGTTTAAGGGTTGACCAGCTCTATACAAACACTCAGTGCTTGTATGACCAATATACTGAAGCAGCTAAAGTTTCATATAAACACTTATAACAGCGACTTTAAGACTCAAAACTTAATAATTATACTGACGTCACTTAGATTATCAATATTCTCATTGATGTTAAATTCATCGTAAACAGGTAAAATGTCAGGAGATCTTTGCCTCAATGAAGCCAACGTTGGAGAATTTGATTGACAGATTATGCTCGACGGTTCATCAAAGTCTTGAAAAAACAATTTACGAGCTTTTGATTCAGGTTCTCGTTGACAATCTAAGAACAAAAATTAACAATCTTAAAATTTAAAAACAAAAATTCAAGTGATACAGGTCGATTTTCTAAGTTTAAACACACCAGTACACATCCAAAGGCAACTTACTCCTGATAGCTAGCTGACCTGCAATACACATCCAGGGGCCCCTTACCCTTATCGCTGGCTGCCCAGCAATACACATCCAGGGGCCACTTACCCCTGAGAGCTAGCTGACCTGCAATACACATCCAGGGGCCACTTGCCCCTAATAGCTAGCTGACTTGCAGTACACATCCAGGGGCCTTTTACCCCTAATAGCTAGCTGACCTGCAATACACATCCAGGGGCCACTTGCCCCTGATAGCTAGCTGACCTGCAGTACACATCCAGGGGCCACTTACCCCTAATAGCTAGCTGACCTGCAGTACACATCCAGGGGCCACTTACCCCTGATAGCTAGCTGACCTGCAATACACATCCAGGGGCCACTTGCCCCTGATAGCTAGCTGACCTGCAGTACACATCCAGGGGCCACTTGCCCCTGATAGCTAGCTGACCTGCAGTACACATCCAGGGGCCACTTACCCCTGATAGCTAGCTGACCTGCAGTACACATCCAGGGGCCACTTACCCCTAATAGCTAGCTGACCTGCAATACACATCCAGGGGCCACTTGCCCCTAATAGCTAGCTGACCTGCAGTACACATCCAGGGGCCATATAGCTTATGACAAGTGATGTTATTAAAGGAAGGTGGAGTTTGTGACAGAACTTTCAAATTATATATAGAAACAAAACAAGACTAATTCTTATCAATTTTAATGGCGATTTGTCTCATTTCTTTTTTGCCTCAACAAAAAAAAATGCCAATAAATAAATGAGACTAATTCTCATCAATTCCAAAGACGATTTATCTCGTTTCTTTCTTGTTTCGAAAGACAAAAAAGTCCCAATTTCTAAAGTATATAATTAAAAAACCTAAATTACTTTCATTTCCGCAAACTGCTTCCATGTCAGAAGGCCCATAAAGTACCGAAGCATCCCATGAAAATTTTCCACTAACATCTCTTACAATCACTCGAACTTGAGACTTTGCAGTTGTGGTGCCAGCTGTTACGCCACCACCAGGAACCTCCTAATCAAAAACATTTCTTTAATCAAACTCAAACCCAACTTTAACAACCATTTAACAAAATTTTCATACCAGCATTGGCAACTCAACATAAGAAATTAATGTCTGATTGTTCAGAATAAAAAACTAAAAAAAAAAGACAGAAAAAACAATCAAACAAATGAATAAAAACAAACCAAAAAAACAACATTTGATTAATTTCAACAACTACCAACCTGGACATTAGGAAGATTAAAAACTTCAATAGATAAATCATCAGAACTGACAGAAACTCCTGGATTATCATCGTTTTCATTCAACATACTGGTTAAACGTGAAGCTCCAATTCCCATTGGAAAATGATTCAAATGATTAACAAGATGAGTCATAATCTACAAAGCAAATTTAAAAAATTCCATCGATGACGTAAATGTTTAAAAACTTACTGTTCTGGCAGCCAATTTGACTGAATTCCTTGAGGAAACTCTTTGGTTATAAAGAGAACCAGAACCAGAGGAACTAAACGCATTTGACATTGCCTGATTTTCAAAGTAAATCTCAGCGTTTGATTTGTTGTTTCCTCCTCGATTATCTCGTTGCTCAACGCCACTTAAGTTATTGATTTGTAGATTGTAATCAAAGTCTAAGAAGCCAAAACCATTACAGGCAGACGTTGATTCAAAAGACCATTCAACGCCTGAATAAGCTGAATATAAGACGTTGAACACAAGATGAAGCAATGGATTCCCAGTTGAACTTTCTTGAATCACCAGTGGCTTTTGCAGCTGCATACACCATTCGCCAAGACAAAACATCAGAGATATAAGCAGTTGTTCATGCTATAACAACAATCATAAGAAGAAAAAGAAAATTAACTTAGACAAGAAAAATATTTGATTATTTATGAATTTGTATACATCTCTGTTCATGTTTTCAATTCCTTTTTGTTGCTGCAATAAATCGTTTAAAGTTGCGGCAAGAACCTATTCAAAACCAATTTACAATTACAAGTTTATTTTAATTTAATTAATTATGAAATAGCAATATCATTAAGTAAGCAGCCGTTAGTCATTAATGGTCACAATGGTTTTTTTTAATAAGGTAATCATACATCGAAATTTTTAAAATGGGTTTAACATCATGTGCTTTGGGTTGCGATGACAACTGAATATCGTTTAAAAAACTTCGAAATTTAAATTTTAGAATCTACCGGTATATTTTAATTTCACATATACTTTGATTACCATGGTAACTTAATACTTTTATTAATATTTTTATATTTTAAAGGTTAATTATTTTACTTATTAAATTTTTAAATCTTTGAAATTATTTAATTTAATATTTTTTAATATTATTTTAACAATATGTGCTTTAGTTACTATAGTAATTTAATTATTTTTTTATAGTTTTAAATGTTTAATTTCTTCAATTATTAAATCTTTAAAATTTTAATTGATAAAAAAAATTATTTTTTTTTTTAATTTATTAAATTTTATTTCTTAGTTTATTAAATTTTATTTCTTAGTTTATTAAATTTTATTTCTTAGTTTATTAAATTTTTATTTTTTTATTAACTTTTTAAATATTTTAATGACTTATTTTTTATATTTTAGTAACGATAATTATCTCGAAATTTAAATTTTAGAACGTTCTCATAAATTAATTTTATCTGTGTCCAATTACCATGGTAACTTAACTTGTACTCAATATCGTATTGCATTAAATTTATATACGAGCTTTTAGAATGTTTTCAAATATTTGAATGTTACTAGAACAATTTCTAAACAGATGAACTATAAATGAGAGATCAACTATAAATGTTAGAACAACACCAAAATGCATTAAAAATAAAAGATGAGAAATTCTGCTTACTTAATTGGCCAGAAAAACAATAAAAATTATTTAATAAAAAGTTTATTTACCTCAACAATTCTTTTAGGCACATCCGGGAATAATTTTAATAAGGCTGCAGTGTGATCGGTTAACAAATAAAGCATATCACAGACAACCTGTCCCACTGTTTTAGTAGTAATCTGAAATCAGCATAACAAACAAAATTTAATCAAAAATAAAACAAAATCAGTAAGAAATTAATAATGAAATTTTCTATTTAAAATAAAACATCAAAGCTTTCGTTCACACAATCCAATACACAATTATTATTCACATATCTTTAAAATAACTGAAATAAAAATAAAAAATAATTTTTTCGTGCAGGAAAAAAACACCCAATGCAAAATCTACATGCAATTTCATTCTCAATCATTTGAAATTTAAAATAAGAAGCTGTCATATATTAATTTTCTAGTCTACAATATATGGACATGCCCATTTGGTCAAAAAACAATATTAAAAAAATGATATATATATATATATATTCAGTGTGATTACCAATACCTCATTTAAACGCTTTGACTTCCCCGTTTCCAAACCAGATTGCTGTAAAATTATAATGTAAAAACGAAACAGAAAAAAAAAAATAGGAAAGCGAAAATAAATAAAAGCCCAATAATAAAAAGAGTAAAGCAAAGTTTCACTTTTTTCTTTTCTTTTTATAACTTTTTAGCAGTCCAAAGCACAAGTAATAAATTTATCCAAAAACATTTTAAAAAAAAAAAACCCCAAATAAAAAATATATACTGTAAATAAATTATAGCTCCTCCCAGTCAACTTGCTATTTTTTAAAAATATTTTTGTAAATTAAAATTAAATTATACACAAGTTACCATGGTTACTAAAGCTAAGAATGATGTAAATTTAACCTCTTTGCACTGTTAAACGCTGATTAAAATAATATTCGGTTATAACGACATCAAACAGACCTCAAAAATTAAGTCGTTATAACAAAGAAAAAACTAAAATATGATTTAAAAGTAATTCCAATGGACAAAAACGATTTAAAATGTTTAAAATAACTAATGAGAGCCTAAAAGTGACCTACAATTGCCTAAAAGTGACCTACAATTGCCTAAAAGTGACCTACAATTGCCTAAAAGTGACCTACAATTGTCTAAAATAACTAACGATTGCCTAAAGTGACCTACAACGGCCTAAAAGTGGCTCACAATTGCCTAAAACTGACTTTCAATTGCCTAAAAGTGACCTACAATTGTCTAAAATAACTAACTATTGCCTAAAGTGACCTACAATGGCCAAAAAGTAACTTAAAATTGCCTAAAAGTGACATACAGTTGCCTAAAAGTAGCTAACTATGACTTAAAAAAGTTTCAAAATGCTTGAGAAACTCCAAAAGCAACTAAAAAGATAAAGAAGTGACTGAAAATTGTCGCAAAACAGTTTCTAATTACTTAAAATAACTTACAGGTAATTAACAACGGCCTAGAATTGACTTGAAATGGCCTAAAAGTCACTAGAAATAATATCAGATGACCTACAACAACCTATGAAAAACGAAAATATACTAACAAAACCCTAAAAGTGTCTAAATTAAATTTCATTGCTCAAAAATTCCAATATTAAATTTAAAATGAGCTATATACTGTAAGTTGTTGAGATAACTTAAACATGAGTGAATTATCCTTGCAAAACACCCTTAAAAAAATTACTTGTACAAAGATTGCTATTTGAACTCTTTCAAAAAAGCCATGATAATAATTCATTATTTAATTTGAATGATTGTACAAACCCTTAAAGCTGCCAACAGCACATTCAAAGCTTCCAACATTTTCCCATCGACTGAATTATAAGTCAGTTCTTCATAAAGATAAATAGCCAGACTACTTAAAGCCACACATCGAGCTACTCCAACTGGTTCCTTACAACCGGATTTCAGAAGAACACCAACAACATTGTCCTTTTAAATAATAAAAAATAAACAGTATAAATAGTTAACTCAAGCCATTTCAAATATGAACAGGATTTGAAATATGAAACCTTAGCTTTCTTCTGGTCCAAATAGACTTTTTCCCAACTGTTTGGCTTTAACACGGGAATATTTACGTAGACATGAGGAAAACAAATGATTGTTCCCAATATTGACATTGCTTCAGTTCTTGGAGCCTTTAAATTCAATCAAAATTTAATAAATCGACCTTTTATAAAAATGAACAAGAAGCAAAACATGTAGCAAAGTGACAACTAAGCAAGTAAGAAATAGCATGTAAATTTTTACATTCAGTCACATTTAAAATTTTAAATAAAAAAATTCGAAATTTCTTTCCCAAATAAACTCAATGCGGCTGAATTTTAAATAAAAAGATTCGAAATTTCTTTCCCAAATAAACACAATACGGCTGAATTTTAAATAAAATGATTCGAAATTTCTTTCCCAAATAAACATAATACGGCTGAATTTAAAATTTTAAAAGAAAAAGCAAAATTCAGCCGCGTTTGCACTTCCAAATAAAACCATTCGAAATTTATTTGAAAGCAAATACGGCTGAAATTAAAAGTTTTAAATTCCGCCGCAGTAAATTTTGCATGCAAAATCTTCAATCTAAGTTTTACTTGCCACACGTTTTGCTGGATTTTCGCAAACTGTCTATCGCTTTTTGTTTGTAAAAAAATACAACTTATAATTAAAACTCACATCTTTCACATCAGTAGAAGAAATAATCTTATCAGCAGCATGAATAAAATCCAACAACAACAAAGACGATCCAGGCAGTTTTAAAGAAAAAAATCTTGGTCCACAATATTTAACAACAGTGTTAATCACTTCCTAAACCAGAACACAAAAATCACCATGAATTTCTCTTTTTCATTTACTTAAACGAAATTTATTTTTATAAAGAAACACTTACCTGATCTGTCCCACATAAAGCCGAATGCAAAACGCTATAAAATTGGACTAGATGGTCCCTACTAATGGTAACATCGTGAAAACGAATGGTCATGCGACAAAGCAAACGATAAGCATTCAATTTTCCTAATTTGTACTTGTTTGGTAATGTAATTGCCTAGAAAAAAAATTAAAAACTGTTTAGTTAAATTGTTAATAGTTAAACTTTAAAGCATCGATTTTAAACCTTAAAAAGCCAAGGTGAAATAATATTTAAAGGTGGAATGAGCTCTGGAGGTTCAGGAGTTGAAAGATTATCCGCTGTAACTCCTTGGTTTTCACGAATCTAAACAATGACATTGTTTAATTAATGTCAACAAAATCTTTTACCAAAGAAAGAAATCGTCATAATTACCTTGACTAACGTTTCAAACATCTCAACTAAATAACCAAAAACTCTTGCATGCATTGCTGGATCTTGTATTTTGTTGATATCACCAAGAGCTCCAATCATTCGACGCCATAAAGCCACAGCTACATCTGGGAGCCAACCTGTTGAGGTTCCTCCTGACATTATGCTTCTTAGTTCGTCTTGAGTTCCTTCCCAAACATCGTCTATACAAAAGCAAACATTTTACAACGCTGACATAACAGAAGCCTAATGAAACTTTAATTAATTTACCAGGAGGACACACATGATCTCCGCTAACACCGTCAATTTGCATCGGAGAGTCCTTCATGCTGCTCGTCTCTAAACCAGCAGAAGGAGATGGCGATGGAGACCGTGATGGAGCATCAACTGACGATTGAGATAATGATGGAGTTGGAGCTACAAAAACATTCAATCAATTAAAAATTTATTAACTTAAAAAAAAGATACGAAATGCTGATTTTTTAAAATTGAAACACTTATTGTGCAATGCCAATAAATAAACAAAGATAAATTTCAAAAGTTACAATGACGAACAGTTTCGTTTATTTCTTGCCATGGCAAATAAAACCTGTCAATAAAGAAATGAGACTAAATTTCATTAGTTTCAATGGCAATCTGTCTCGTTTCTTTTGCATCATGAAAACAATTTCCAAAAAAAGAAACGAGACTCTATAGCATGTGTTTCAATGGCAAATATTTCCTTTTCTTTTGCATAACAAAAACATTCTAAAAAAAGAACGAGACTAAATAGCATGTGTTCGAATAGCAATTATTCTCGTTTCTTTTGCATAACAAAAACATTCTAAAAAAACCGAGACTAAACAGCATGTGTTCGAATGGAAATTATTTTCATTTCTTTTGCACAACAAAAACATTCTAAAAAAAAACGAGACTAAATAGCATTTGTTCGAATGGAAATTATTCCCATTTCTTTTGCATCACAAAAAACATTCTAAAAAAAAAAACGAGACTAAATAGCATGTATTCCAATGACAATATTTCCCGTTTATTGTTCTTTCCGTGTAGAAAAAAAGTATCAACAAAGAAACAAGACTAAATCTCATCAGTTTCAATGTTAATTTGTCCCATTTCTTTCATGTCATGGAAGGAGAAACTTTCTCCAATATAGAAAATGACTCGTCATACCTTGATTAAATCTTAAAGCTTCCATTGATTTACTTTTCCTAGTGAGTCGCGGAAGTTTCCCTGCTCTACTATTACTTTCGCCACTTTCTTTCATATATTCTTCAGCTGACGCTAAAATCTTGGCCACTTCCAACTCTGAATCGGCTAAATTCAATCCCAAAACATAATTACTCCCAAGCCAAACACTAGTTTACAAACTCCAGCACAATACCTGAAACGATCCCGTTTAATTCCAGCTCAAGTGAAACTTTTTCAGTAGATTCGTATTTCTTTAAGGTGATGGAACCGGCGTTGTTAGGACTGAGATTCGTCTCACTGAGACTTCGCCTTAAAGAACTTTTCTTGATTGCTCTTATTTCCTGTCTAACCTGTTTCTCAGTCACATCACCACTTATTGATCGACATCGATGACCATACATCTTTTTGTGCCTCATCGGCGCTGACGTGTGTTTAGTCGTCACAAAGTCGCTCATCAACCGTTTATCTTTATCAAGAACTGAAGATCCATCTATCGTTGCGTCTTTAACATTTTGGGAAAGATGATTCGCATTCTGTTCACCAGCAGCTCGTCTACGTTTTTGCTTTTGTTCACTGAGCCTTTCAAGTGGAAGATCATTTAAGTCCAAATTATACACAAGCTTTCCAAGCACTTTCGTAAGAACTTCCATCGTTTTCTAAACAAAATAAAAAAGATATAAAGATATGTTGAGAGATTGTTTTCGTAGAAATCAAAAAACCGTACCGCCCATTCTCTTATCAGTTCTTCCCAATGAGTGAGCGACGACAAAACATGCAAAAATTGATCCCACAGCTCAATCGAAATAGCAACGTTAAGATTTGCCTTAATCCAAGTCACAATCAATGTCTAAAATTTAAAAAAAAAATGATTATAAAAACGTTCATTATAAACTTTGAGATGTTACCATGAAGTACCTGAAACACAGCTGGTGCCAAAATCCCTCCTAAAGTTTCTTCCTTTTTCGCTGGTAATGTTTCGCCAAGAATTTGCGACGTTATGTGAAGCAAAATCAGCAAAAGTTGCTCCCTAATAGTAATAAATTGCTGTTTAGTTTCTCAAACTACAAAAGACAAAAAGAGTTTAAACTCACCAAGTGGATTGATCCATCGTCATTTCCATTACAATAATTCGGTAGATATTTAAAACGTGTTTACAAATCTCCACCTTTTAAACCAACAGGAATTATTAAGTCACCATTAAAACAATTACGATTTGAAATTCCTAGACACATTTTAAAGTGAAAATTACTCTTGAAAGTACTGAGGAGAAACTACAAGTCTCCAGATTTTAGTCAGTTCTTCTTAGAGAACTTGTGCCATCTTACTTGTTCAAAAATGAGAAGTTTTGAGCAAACCATTTAAAATTAAGAGCACAGACTAAGCAACTTGGACAAGTGATTCACTTTCAGAACTTCAAAGTTTAAGTGGATTCAATTTTCACTTTCTTGAAACGTTCCTCTTTGTTTACCTGATCGTGTAGAAATGTCCTGTTATGCAAACCAACTTCTTGGAGAAAAACGTTTGCAACATTTGTTATGAAAACTTGTAAGCTATTCTGCAGTCCTGCACGAACATTAAGATTTTCCCTGTAAATCGCTCCCAAATAAGAGTCATTTCGACGAGAACGAGGCACAGACACTCCTTCCTTAAAGACAACAATAACATTCAGTAAATTCTGTATCTATAATAAAATTTCATAGAGCGAAGAAATGGTGTGTCTCTTACTTCATTTGAATGATCCAAAGAGCCAGTAACAAAACTTTTATGAAACCCAATTGGTGCTGCGTGTGGTTCCAACATAAATGCTGGCTTTTCTCCATCCTGGTTTTCAATAACAATGATTAACAACAAACTTTATCATTTTTATCAGGTGATTTTAGAAATTGGAACATTTATCATTTAGTTGAATTCTTATTAGTTCAAATAGCTATTTGTCTCGTTTCTTTCTTGATCTTTGATAAAAAAAAGAATGTCAATAAAGAATCGAGACTAAATCTCATCAGTTTCAATGGCAATTTGTATCGTTTCTTTCTTTCCATGAAGGAAAAACGTTCTAAAAAATAAACGAGACTTAATCCCATCAGTTTCAATGGCAATTTGTCTCGTTTATTTCTTGAAAATGAGAAATTAGTCAAAATAAAGAAACGAGACAAAATCTCATCAGTTCCAATGACAATTTGTCTCGATTCTTTCTTTCCATGAAGAAAAAAATGTTTTAAAAAAGAAACGAGACTAAATCTCATCAGTTCCAATGACAATTTGTCTCGTTTCTTTC
>JAAFCF010006680.1:1907614-1943726 GCA_013389785.1 Helicorthomorpha holstii | reverse complement strand
TAACTCAAATCCCTGATCATCCTTTATGATGTCACTAATTCCATTAATTTTCCATGTAAAAGCATGTTGTGACTTTGATGAACGCTGCTCTGTCTTTCCATCAATCTAAAAAGTAAAATAATGAATAATAAAATGTAATTACAAAACATTGATTGAACGATAATGTAATAAACTTACAATTAACAGTGATATTTCTTCTTCATCCGTGTGACTATCTCTACCTCTAATCAACTTTCCAATTCTAAACAAAATGTAAATCAATTATCAAAAGTCAAATACTAATATAAATCTTAGATAAAGTAATAGTATTACCTCGATTGAATTTCTCTTCGATATTTATGAACCAGTAATCCAATTAAAGCAATGGCAAATACTGATACTAATGCCCATGATGAACCCACAATAGCTAAACTTCTATCAGATTTGAATATGGAAGAATCTTCATGTTTAATTTCCTCCTTTTCAGTAAAATTGCCATCTGTGCTTATGAGTTTAACTTGAGCAACCGATGATTGTGTAGTTGTCTTGATTTTACTGGTAATTTCGTTGCTACAAATCCAATAGCTTTCGTGAAATTCTTTTTTCATAGTAAAGCTGATTGAACAGTTCCATGTATTTTTTCCTTTAGTTGATTGATCAATATAAGAACTTTGCATAATGATTTCTCTTCCATTTCTTATCCAGTTACAATCTACTTTAGTGTTAAATCCACAATCCAAATTAACAATATCTCCAATTGAAACCATTGATAGTGGCGGTGGCTGTATCTCAATTTTCAAAGCTAATATATGTTAAAAAAAAAAGAATTACAATCAATTTAAATAATATAAAATATTGATCAATAAACCTTTAATTTCCAGAAGAATTGTATGAGATGAAACCGATAGTTTTTGATAATCCGCATTCCTACAAAACCATTGTCCAATATCACTCATTTGAGCTAGATTGATAATTATTGTACAATCTGTAGTTTTATCACTGCTTATTCTGTTTTTATATTGATAATTTCCAATTATATTAACTGTCCTTAGGTTTTTATACCAAATACATTCAACTGGAGTATTAAACACACATTCAAGTTCCACTGTTTCACTTTCAACCACTGTAACATCCTTTGGCTGTTTCTGTATTTCAATATCTAATAATCGCATTAACATTTTCAAAATTAATTAGTTATTATAATAAAAATTGATAAAATAACGTAATGTTTCAGCAATACAATACCTTTAACACGTATCCAAATAATATTGGATACAAATGACTGAACACCGTTGGAATCCGCCATATTAGCACAATTCCATGATGATCCATCTTCGTCTTTAGTGACCGGACCAATTATGATACTGCAATCAGTGGTTGATTTTCCATTTCCTGACTTATAATGGAAACGATCAGCTATGTTGAAGTGTTTTCCATTTTTTAACCAAACGCAATAAACTTCAGCGTTGAAAATGCAATCGATTTCAACTTCTTCTCCTTCAATTGCAGTAACGTCTTTGGGTTGGTTTGCGATCTTAATTTCATATGCAACATCTGAAAATGCCAAAAAAATTATTAAATTAGTTAGGCTTATTAAATTAGTATTTATAATTCTGTATTTCTTAAAACGCCCATGTCTTATAAAATATATTGTATCTTTAATCAAAACTTACTTGCTAGATGAATGTTGAAAATACATATAAAGAAAATAATAATGAGTTTCATTTTGCATTAAATCCCATGTCAGAATAAGCTGCTTCTTAAACCAGAGAAAAAAAAGAGAGAACACGTTTCAAAGAGATAATCCATTTATCTTAAATCGACCATATTTAAGTTTAATACGTATCCTTCCTATCTTATCCTTAGCTTTTATCTATAAAATCAATAATTGAATTGTAGATTAAACTTCCAATCAGATCAAAAGAAACGGTAGCAAAAAATAAATTTTATCGCAACTGTTAAACAGCAAATAAGTAATTAAATAATAAAATTACTTAGATCATTTTTACATTCTAATACAGTAGAACTTATTATATACAAGTACTGTACTACTATTCAAATTATTACTGGTTTTACATTATTGCTGACGTGATATCCATATTCACTTTTTCTCCAGCTTTCATTCAACACGATATAATTTCAGTGAAACAATTACCAAAATAATGATACTGTAATATTAAGTAACGGCTAAAACTGGTCTTGTATTGCAACCACAGGAAAAGTGCAATTTCTGGTTTCGCATACAAGGCCAAGAGCGAATGTTATTTTCTTTAAAATTTATGTAAATCTAATGAATGCATAACTAATAATCGTTATAGTTATAAATAGACTAATAATCACTAATATATTTTGTTCTTAAAAATTAAAGTTATAACATTCCTGTTGAGTTTTACTGCAACTTTGATGCGATTTCCAAGGTTGGTGATTTCATTTTCATCTATTATTTCTATCAAATCAATTAAATATTCTATTTCATCATATAAACACTGTTTCGTGCACAATTAATAACTAATATTATCGATTATAATTCACTAAAACTTAAACAATTACCCGATTATTAGTACACAACACCAAAACAATTGCACATGACTAGGACTGGGTTTAATATTGTACACAAAGCAAATGGTCTGATGTTTAACGTTATGTATGCTGATTTGGCAGACCTAAAGTCTTTAGCCATCGTTTTAGAATGTTTTATAAAAGTCAGACAATTCTGTTTATTTGTTACATGTTTTACGTATAATCAGACATTTCTATTAAATATCAATATTGATGGTAATTATGGCTGCTATGCAGTGCCATATTTCCAAAAGGTTTTTGATAATATAAAGTGTTTATTAGTTTTAAATTCTTTTAATTGTAATTTTGTCTTATAATATATTAAAAATGTGACTTTTTATTGCTTTTTTTTTTAATTTAAAACATTATTATATTAAATTGTAATTTATAGCACACAAATATACTGCAACTACTGCAATTATTATAAAATATAAGTAAATTCGAAATAAGCAAAATATTCACTCTTAACTTAAGTTATCAGTTAACTTACTTTCATTTTGAGATCCACAGTTAATTTTTGTTTTAAAATATAAAAAAGAAAAGTTTGACTTACAGTGTAAAGAATTTTGTCGACTGCGCAAATACTGTATTAACTTTTAAAACTAGTTAATTTACTTACTTAGATAACTCAGCTTTCCATTTCTTTTTCACTTTTGCACTATTTTAGCTACAGTACATGTATAACATCACTTGACAGTTTAACATAATGATAATTTTTAACCATTTAACAAATCGCCAGTGAAAAATGTAAAAATCGTCTTTATGAAAACATTGACTATGAAGCTATTCAAAGGTACAATTAACATTTTAACATTAATTAGTTTATTTTATTAGTCATTTATTATTGTATTTTTAACGTAGTACCTTAATGCAACTAAATTTAATAAAACGAATTTAACTGCTCATCATGTGTATCTCAACACAAACCCCAAAAAACATAAATCAAATTTGAGCATTTTACAACAGTCGATGTGACAATTAATTAAGAAAATATTCAATTAAAATATCAATAAAGAAATTAAATGACTATAATATACAATATTTATGGATAATCTGAAAGTGTTTGGTATTTAAGTTGCTCTATATTGGATATTTACCCTAATAATTCTGATATCAACAACGTACAAGTTCAATGAGAAGTTTATAAAAATAATTATATTTTTGTTAATTAAATTGTTTTGTAAATTTAAGTATTGAAATAAAACTAAAAGTATATTTTTTGATGGATTACTCTTGAAGCACATAACGTCGTAATTTCACTATTTAATAAAAAGAAAGAATCCCAAACCTTGTTTTGTGTAACACTGCAGTCATAAACAACATTTATTTTCCATAAACAAGCGTCAAATTAATTAGGAAAAGTATATTTTATAAAACAAAATATGATTTTACGACATTTTTTATATTATACTCTATTTACAAAATTCTGCAATGTAATATTTCAAATATATTGCGACCAATACCTAAAATACTATGTACATATTTACAAATAAAAATAATATCAGTTTAATATACTTCGATATAATATGGTGCCCTTCATTTTGTCTCCATTTATCCTAATCTTGCACTATCAAAGTTTCATTTATACTGTACACAAGCGAAGAGTGTCAAAAACTATGAGTATGTTATGTAATATATTTGTACAGTACTTTAAATATACTGTATACAGACACCCATACCAATAAACATTACATCATTACACTATACATCATCTATTACAATTGGGATATATTGTACTATTAAAACACTTAATTTTGGACTATTTGGTACCATTTTTGCAAACGTTTAACTAAACTTTTACCACGCGAAAAACATTATTTCAAAAAATTGATAAAGAAAATTTATCGAAAAGTAAAGAAAACTGATAAAAAAGCAATGATTTTCAACAACTGTTAAGGTTTTGATGGGACGTCAATGTTGAAAAAAAAAACAATTAAAATATTTTTTATGTACTCAATTTAAATAAATGTAAACAATTCATATGAATTATGTTGGTTCGATCACGACTTTAAATGATAAACAGTCATCTTTAAGAAAACCATTACTTTCAATATCTTCATGAGATAATAAATGAAGAAAATAACGATTTCTTATTTTATGATAAACCTCATCTTTACTAAAGTTTAAAGTTGAAAAGGTTTGATTGTATAGAGTAACAGTTATTTTATGCTCAAATTCATTTCTTAATTTTGAATCATTTTTACCAGTTAAAAATTTAACTACAGCTGTTAACCCTTTGCCTTTCCA
Source organism: Helicorthomorpha holstii (assembly GCA_013389785.1). Classification (NCBI taxonomy): domain Eukaryota; kingdom Metazoa; phylum Arthropoda; class Diplopoda; order Polydesmida; family Paradoxosomatidae; genus Helicorthomorpha; species Helicorthomorpha holstii. The sequence continues at coordinate 1,938,941 of JAAFCF010006680.1, read as the reverse complement.
ATCAAATAGTCCATCTAAGAAAATTTTAACTTGAGCTCTATAGCCTTTATCTGATGTATAGAAATATGGGCTTTCATATCCATTAATTAATCCTTCAATTTCCTTTTGCCTTTTATCACTATAATTATCAATTTTCCACTCTAAAATGCCATTGTCTGAATCATACCAGTTGGCACTTTCAGGTGGCTCAACGTAAATTCTAATTTCCATTGAATCGTTCTTAATGTAATTAGAATTTTCAGTGCTTAGACAATTTTGAACATCAAAAACGGAAAATTGAAATTCTACATCAAAATAAAATTGATGTTTTTTTACTATGTGTCTTTTTCCCCCGCTTAAATCTTTAATTTTTAAGGTTAATGCTGGTAAGAATACCAATGACTGAATTCGAGTATTTTCATTTATCAATATAAACTGAAAACGAGAAACATCCGTTTTTATGATTCTTACTTGAACTTTGTAAGGATAGTCATTCAATTTAAATTCTGGACTGAATAACTCAAATCGCTGATCATTCTTTATGATGTCACTAATTCCATCGACTTTCCATGCAAAAGCTTTTTGAGACTTTGATGTTCGCTTCTCTGTCTTTCCATTAATCTGAATTTAAATAATGATAAATAATATAATTACAAACCATTGACTGAACGATAATGTAATAAACTTACAATTAACAATGAAATTTCTTCTTTATCCGTGTGACTATCTATACCTCTAATCAACTTTCTAATTCTACACAAAATATAAATCAATTATCAAAAGTCAAATACTAATATAAATCTTAGATAAAGTAATAGTATTACATCGATTGAATTTCTCTTCGATATTTATTAATCAGTAATCCAATTAACGCAAAGGCAAATATTGCCACTAAGAACCACGATGAACCCAAAATAGCTAAACGTCTATCAAATTTGAATATGGAAAAATCTTCATCTTTAATTTCCTCCTTTTCAGTAAAATCGCCATTTGTGTTTATGAGTTTTATTTGAGCAATCGATGATTGTATTGCTGTTTTAATTTTATTGTTAATTTTATTGCTGCAAATCCAAATGCCTTCGTGGATTTCTCTGTCCACAATGAAGCTGATTGAACAGTTTCTTGTATTGTGTCCTCTCGTTGATTTGTCAATATAATAACTTTCCATATTGATTTCTTCGTTATCTTTCATCCAATTGCAATCAATTTGGGTATTAAATTCACAACCCAAATTAACAGTATCGCCAATTGAAACTCTAAATAGTGGTTGTGGTTGAATCACAATTTTCAAAGCTAAATTGTATATTAAAAAAAATGAATTATAATCGTTTTTATAATAATAAATAGTTGATAAACAAACCTTTAATTTCCAGTAAAATTGTATTAGAATAAACAGATAATTTCTGATTAACAATATTACTACAAAACCATTGTCCAATATCATTCATTTCAGCTGGATTGATAATTATTGAACAATCCGCTGTTGATTCACTTCCAATTCGATTTTTATACTGATAACGTCCAGTTAAATTGACCATTTTTTTGTTTTTATACCAGATACATTGAACTGGAGTATTAAATACGCATTCTAGTTCCACTGTTTCGCTTTCAACCACTGAAACATCAATCGGCTGTTTTTGTATTTCAATTTCTAATAACAGCATTAATGATTTAAAAATCAATTAGTTTTCATAATAACGTTTGATGTTACATAATAATGTTACAGTAATACCTTGAACCTTTATCCGAATTATATTTGATGCGACGAATTGAGTTCCATCTGAATCAGCCATACTAGCACATTGCCATGATGAACCATCTTCGTCTTTAGTCACTGGATTAATTATAATACTGCAATCAGTTGTTGATTTTCCATCTCCTGATTTGTAGTTGAACCGATCAGCTATATTGAAGTGTTTCCCGTCTTTAAACCACACGCAATAAACTTCCGTATTGAAAAGGCAATCGATTTCAACTTCTTCTTCAATTGCAACAACATCTTTGGGTTGTCTTGTAATTTCAAGTCCAAATGCAACATCTAAAAAAGTTAAAAATTTCTTTAATTTTCTTTAACAAACAATCTAGGATGTAAGAAACACATTCATTTTATCACTATAATGTTCTGCAATACGGTACAGTAGATTTATAGGTGAACAATGTTGATTATGGATGAGCAAAATTGAGTAAATAAATAAATAAACTGTCCCTGTTTGCGTATGCATAAAGTATGAGAAGTTATAATTCCCCTACAGATTTAAAAAAAAATTGTTAAGAAAGCGAGAAAGATCGTTATTAAAACTAATAATCCTTAATCTCGTTTCTTTATTGGCATTGGTAAATAACAAAGTTTTACTTCAAAATATCATTTTAATATTAATTAATATGTAAAATACTGGATATGGCAAACCCCTATTACACTTGCCAATAATTACTTCATTTGATAATACAAAATAAAAAAAAACCATGCAATATTGCTTTAAAAACAAATAAGCTTTTATAAAACCACTATAAAATTGTCTATCAGAGCAATCCATTTTAATAAAAATCTAATCAATAGGTTAGCTTTACAAAGCAGTATTTAAATGAGGACTTATTTGGTTAATACAGTATAATGATTTCTAGTCCTTTAAAACGGCCCTGTCTTGTCAAATATATTGTATCTTAAATTAAGACTTACTTGCTAGATGAATGTTGAAAAGACATGTAAAGAAAAGAATAATTAGTTTCATTTTGTATTAAATTTCATGCCACAATAAGCTGCTTCATTGCACCAAAAAAAATATCTATACGCGAGCACTTTTCAAGGAGATAATCCATTTATCTTAAATCGACCATATTTAAGTTTAATACGTATCCTTCCTATCTTATCCTTAGCTTTTATCTATAAAAATCAATAATTGAATTGTAGATTCAACTTTCAATCAGATAAAAATAAACGGTAGCAAAAAAGAAATTCTATTGCAACTGTTAAACAACTAATGAGTCATTAAATAATAAAATAACTTACATCATTTTGATTTTTTACATTCCAATACAGTATTTCTACTTGAGTACTGTACTACTATTCAAAGTATTACTGGTTTTACATTATTGCTGACTTGATATCCATATTCACTTTTTCTCCATCTTTCATTCAACACGATTTAATTTCAGTGAAAAATTACAATAATAATTATAATGAAAATATATGTAATCACAGATAAAATGCAACTTCTGGTTTTGCATCAAGTTAATACATAACTAAGAGCGAACGTTATTTTTTTTTTAAAATATGTAAATCTAATGAATTCATAACTAGTAATCGGTATAGTTATAAATAGACTAATAATCACTAAATATTAGTATATTTTGCTCTTAAAAAATACAGTAATAACATTCCTGTTGAGTTTTACTGTACCTTTGATGCAATTTCCAAGGTTGGTGATTTCATTTTCATCTATTTTCTTCTTTCAAATCAATAAAATATTTTATTTCATCGTATAAACACTGTGTCGTACTCAATCAATCAGTGATATAATTGATTATAATTCACTAAAACTTAGTTAATTAACCGTTAAATAGCTCACGACATCAAAACAATAACACCCAACTACAATAATATTGGAATTTTATTCCACAAAAAGCAAATCGTCTGACGTTTAACGTTATGTAAGCTGATTTGGCAAACCTAATGATTTTAGCTATCGTTGTAGAATGTTTTATGAAAGTCAGACAATTCTGTTTATTTGATGCATGTTTTATGTATAAATCAGACATTTCTATTGAATTTCATTATCGATAGTGGTTATGGCTGCTATGCAGTGCCATATTTCCAAAACGTTTTCGATAATTTCCATATTAAATTATAAAATATATTACTGTAAATGGTTATTGATTTGAAATTGCTTAAATCTCAAATAATTTTGCCTATTAAAATAATAAAACATGACTTTTTATCATAAAAACTTGAATTGTATTATAGTGTTTAAATACTTAATTATTTTGAATTATTATTATTCAAGTACACAAACATACTCATAACAACTTCAATTAAAATATCAATTTTAATTTAAAATAAGAAAACTATGCACTCAAAATCAGCATATTAAAAATAGTAAAATCAACTAGTGTTAAGATTTTAAGTTTACTTTCATTTTAAGATTCATAGTAAGTTTTCATCGAAAGTTTGAAGGACGCTTGACTGCCAGTGCAAATATGAACTTCTTACTAGTTAATTTACTTAGATAACACATCTTTCAATTTCTCTTTCAGTTTGCTAGCAAATGTATATGTATAACATCACTTGACAGCTCAACATGACGACACTCCACACAAAATGGAAAAACTATTAGCCTTCATTCTCATTTGTTTCTATGGCTTTTATTCAGGTAATTCCTTCAACCATTATAATTTATAATCTTATACGATATAATCTAATGGACGATGTAAATTTAATAGGTGATTGTGTACTTATAAAAATTGTTGCACCTCACAAAGTTATTCAATCTAATGACAGAATAACTTATTCGTGTAAATTTAATTTTAAAGTTGATTGTTTATGGCAAAAAAACGGAACTACAATCAATATTAAAGCAATTAATTACAATTACGTCAATGGAGAATCAAAAAACACTGAAGACTGCTCAATCTATATCAATTCATCACAAAGCTCATCAAGATATATTGATTTACTAGAATGCATTGGATATATTACAACAATTCCTAAAATAACAAGTAAAATATTTCTTAAATAATAATTGTTAATTAAACTAAATTAATATTTGATTTTTAGTTTCAGATAATTCAGTGAAATTGAATTGTCAATCAGAAGAAAAAGTAGTTTGTTCATGGAGAAGAAATGGGACTCTTATAAATATTGTAAAAAGATATCAATACATTGATGGAAACGATGGAATTAATACTACAGATTGCTCTATTACAATTTCCAATGCAACATCAATAGACAAAACAACATGGATTTGTAATTCACAAGTCAATACAAAACACAACAAGGAAAGCACATTAGCAATTTATGATTTGCATTTTACAATAACTTCAACAACGCCAATTCCAACTTTATCAGTACCAGTTGTTGGCAAAACAACAACAGGAAATCATTATACAATGTCAGGAGACAGTTTACCATTTGATAGTCCAAACTCCATAATCTCAACTACAGATAAATCAATAAACGTAATGTCAACAATTCCCTCAATCTTAACTGAATATACAAAAGTTGCCAAAGGTAAATCAAACAATAACTTTCATTAATTAAATCACATTAAATAAAGCCCCGACTATTAATATTAAATTAGTTTAACTGTTTCCCTAAATAGATAACTTCACTCTTTATCTTGTGACAAGCATCTTAGCTTCAATCTTAGGTACTGCAATTGCAATTGCGATTTTTAATGCCATTTATAAGACAAAATGCTGTTTTCAGACTCAAAACACAACAAAGTAAGCAGAATAAATTAATAACAAAATATTCAATAAAATTGTTTGTTAAAATAATTGTCTATTTTAGCTCAGAAAGGATTAATATGCCTGAAATCAAAATCGAAGTAGCTCAAAGTTGTGCAAAAAAAAATGAAGAAATTGATGTTGATGGATATTTAGTTCCAGTGAACAAAACTGTAAATGAAGACGTAAAAGATCATCAGTATGAAAAGATTGATTATGCAGCTATTTCAAGGTAAAATAACAATCAAATTTCACTATAATTAGAGACACAATCCCATTTGAGTCGTCCAGATGCAAAACCTGACATCATCAAAATTTTCGATTTTCAGGTTTTGGTATCCCTGCATTCTAGTTGATTTCAGCTACAAGTCAAATAATTATTGGGCTTCAAAACCCATCTTATACCTTTTAAAAATGGATTTGAAAAACTCAATTTGCTGCAAAACCAATGCTGCAACAAAACAGTTTTTGTCATCTGTGCAAAAATCAGTTGAAACACTCATGTCAGGTTTTGCATCTAGACGACTCATGCATTATTGTGTATTTTCTAGCAACGTAATGCCACCTAAAACTAATTTCACTGACCATCATGTGTATCTTAACACTAAGCTCAAAGGAATAAATCAAAATTAAGCTGGTAAATCATTTGATAATAGTAGATGTCAACTATTAACTGAGAAAACAATCAATGTAAATATTACAAATTTTAAAATATGTTAAACAAATATAAATTAATTAATTAGATAAATAATACAACTGAAGTATTCATATACACACGTTGTGAATAATCCGGGTGTATTTCATAACTTCAAAGAGCAAATAAACATGAATTTATTATTGAGTTATGATGTTTATGGATTTTTGTCTTGTTAAATATAAGTATGATCTTTGTTAGAATTAAAAATTAGTATTGAAGTCATGTACCCCTTACGTTGTACTGTACATAAAATATCCTTTCTGACTTTGTAAAAATCTGTCTATTTTCAACCATGCAAAGGTTATTTTGTCAATAAAAATAGTCCGTTTAATTTAAAACTCGTGTAAATACTATTGGAAAGTGTTAATAATTATAGTTTTATTGTCATATAACTGTTTTTAGTACTAAAAGTAGCTTATTTTTATATTGTTAACCTTAAAAGATAAAAAGTTAAGATTATTAGATTTTAAAACAATAATTTTTTAACTTTACAATCTAATTTAACCAATACCGTTTTATATAAAGTATCAAAATAATATTTACAATGCCTATATACAGTATGTTGCTTTCTTTCAACTTCATAAAAATTGCATTGAGCGGCAAATGACATTTTTAATGATAATAAATACTAATGAATGTAGGCAATTCATAGAAAATTACATCAATGCAATAGTGACTTTAAAAAATAAGCAGTCATTTTTAAGAAAGCCATTATTTTCAATATCCTCATGAGATATTAAGTTTAGAAAGTAACGATTTTCTATTTTAGCACAAGTCACAGACTTAACATAGTCTGACGTTGAACCGGTTTGGTTAATTATAGTGATAGTTGTTTTATGCTTAAATTCATTGGTTAATAATGAATCATTTTTACCAGTTAAGAATTTAATTACAGCGGTTAACCCTGTGTCTTCAAAGCCATTCTGACCATTTAAGAAAATTTTAAACTGGACTCTATATCCTTTTACTGATGTATAGAAACATGGACTTTCATATCCATTAATCAATCCATCAATTTCCTTCTGTTTTTTATCGCTATAATTGTCAATTGTCCACTCTAAAATGCCATATTTTGTATTATAATTGTTTGCACTTTCAGGTGGTTCAACGTAAATATTAAATGTAACTGAATCATTATTTATATAATTATTCTTATTTTCACCAATAAGATATTTTTGAACATCCAGAATAGAAGATTGAAATTCTCTATCAAAATAAAGTTGATGATTTCTTACTATATCTCGATTTCCCCCGCTTAAATCTTTCAATTTTAATATTAATTCAGGGAATTCTACCAATTGCTGAATGCCCGTGTTTTCATTTACCAATATAAACTGAAAATTAGCAACATTCGTTCTTATCATTCTTGCTTGAACTTTGTAAGGATAATCATTCAATTCGAATACTTTACTATACAACTCAAATCCATGATTATCCTTCATGATGCCACTAATTCCATCAATCTTCCATTTAAAAAAAGGTTGCGACTTTTCATCATTCTGAAAAGTTAAGTCATGTAAAATAATAGGATTTTATAATTACAAAGCATTGAATGAACTGCGTAATAAACTTACAATTAAAAATGATTTTTCTTCATCATCCGTTTGACTTTCATTTTTAAACCACTTTTCAGTTCTATACAAAATATAAAATTTTATAAAATGTCTAACATAAACATTAAATGTTATCAAATACAATAATACCTTGATTTAATTGATTTTCGAAATATATAAACCACTAATCCAATTATAACAGATGCAAATATTGACACTATGGCCCATGATGAAACAAATACCACATCATTTGAATTAAATTCGAAACTGAAACTGTCTTCAACTTCATCAGTCGAGTCGTCATTCATTGTTTTAATATTTAGTTGAGCAACATGTGATATTACAAATGTTTTGATGTTATTGCTGATTTTATTGCCACAGGTCCAATTGCCTTCATGAATTTCTTTTACCATTGTAAATTTGATTGAACAGTTTCGTGTATTATGACCTCGTGTTGATTGGTCAACATAATTGACATCAACATTCATCTCTTTTCCATCTTTCATCCAATTGCAATCAACTTCAGTGTTAAATTTACAATCCAATTGAACAACATCTCCAAAAGAAACCAACGTTGTTAGTTGCGGTTGAATTACGATTTTCAATGCTAACACAAATATAATTATAAACCAGCTCAATATAAAAGTGATTAAACAAACCTTTAATCAGCAATTCAATCGAATTTGAATATGTTGTTGAAATCTCATTTTTAGCAATATTACTACATTGCCATTGTCCATTGTCATTCATTTGACCAGAATTAATAATGAGTGTACAATCAATAGTTTTATCATTTCCAATTCTGTTTTTATATTGATATTTTCCAATTATATCAACTTCCAAGCCCTTTTTATACCAAATACATTCAACTGGAGTGTTAAACACACATTCCAGCTCCACTGTTTCACCTTCAACAGCTGAAACATCTATTGACTGTTCAACTATTTGAATATCTAATAAAAGCATTAAATGTATCAATAAATATCAATAAATAGACATGTGTTATTGAAATACCTTGAACAATTAACCGAATGATATTTGAAGCAACTGACTGAACTCCATCTGAATCAGCCATACTCGAACATTGCCATGATAGCCCATTATCCTGTTTAGTTATTGGATTAATTGTGATACTACAATCAGTGGTTGCTTTTCCAGCATTTGATTTATAATGATATCGACCAGCAATATTGAAATGTTTTCCATCTTTCAACCAAGCACAATAAACTTTACTGTTGAAAGTGCAATGCAATTTAACTTTTTGTCCTTCAATCGCAGAAACATCTTGTGGCTGTTGTATTATCTCAGTTCCAACTACAAAGTCTAATCAAATTAAAAACTAAAAATTAATAGAGTGAAAACAATTAGCACGCAAATCGTCCATCCGTTTAATAATCGATTTAAGTTTAAGGAAGATTTCAGGCATATTTCCCATGACTTCTTCTTATTTTCAGTGCTAAGCTAAGTTTATTTTTAAACTTCAACTCAAATATTCGACATTTTCAACTACTCCACTGTTTCCCCAACCATTTCAATCCTCACTTGGTTAGGAAAAACATGGATCATCCATCCATACATGTTGGCAGTGGTAGGGAGGTTTTTTTAGGAATATACAACTACTGTATATTATCTTAAATAGTCCAAAAATGAATAACACAAAAGTTAAAACAAAAACACCAAGAAATATTTGTTCATATTCGTTTCTAATGATACCGAAAGCAAAACTATTTGATGATCTAATAATTCTCTGAAAATGAAATATAATCTTGTATATACAATTATCTGAAATTATGATGACTAGAGCGTTAAGATTAACTATTTTCTACTGTAATTTCCTACTGTATACCACAGAGTAAATATCAGAAATACGGTATCGTTTTTCCTTGATCAAGTTTTTCTATGCAATTTATACAGTGTATAGTATACAGTGTAACTTGTAATTGCAGTAGTTGTTTTGTTATTTAGTCAAATAAATTTGATCAACTTACAGAATCTAAATCATAAACTATCAATTATAAATCAAAACTAATTTGTACAGTGTCGGTATAACTTCATTTCTAAATTTCCAATGTTCAACTAATATCAACTGAAATACAATAATTTCTGTACAAATAAAATAATTAATAAACATTGATTGATATACTAGCTAACGTAAACACTAATATTTAGCCTAGACGTTTATGAAAAGTGGTAATTCTGATAATGATAATGTACTTACAAATTAGATGAATAATGAGAAGAAAGAATCCAATAAATTTCATTGTTAGGCATTAAATGTCTAAGTGAAAACTAACTGCTGCAGTTAACTCTGATACGTGTACAATGTATGTACAACTTAAGTATCGGTACGGTACATGATAAAGTTTTAGCTATTTAGTGATAGTTAACTTAAAGGAAAACCAAATCGAATTGATTACATTCAAGTGACTGATTACTGAAATCTAGATTAATATCACAATCAACCTTATCATCATACACTATCTCAGTTGGCAACGACTAACGAGTTTAATCTCTTTTTAAAAAAACAAACAAACATATAAACACTTAAGAAAAATAACTCAATCGATTCGATAACTAATCGATCGATTATGAAAACACGCTGATATTGTATTTTGTCATTCTATTTTATCAGGTCAAACTTTTAATGATGACTTGTCTGGGTTAGTCAGCTATTTAATGAATGTTAACTGTTGAATTATAAAATCTGACCTGCCAAACAAAATGTCATGTCCACCATGTCCAAAATGCCACGTCACCAAATAATAATTATAGAAAATTATCGATTATAATTCAGTAAAACTTAGTTAATTAACCGTTTAATAGTTCACAAAAGCAAAACAATCAAACACGACTAGGATTGGGTTTATATTGTACACAAAACAAATCGTCTGATGTTTAACGTTTTGTATATTTATTAAAGCAGATTTGGCAGACCTAATTCTTGTAGCCATCGTTGTAGAATATTTTACGAAAGTCAGACAAGTCTGTTTATTTATTGCATCTTTCAAATGCAGTCAGTCATTTCCATTACGTTCCATAATTAATAGTCGTAATGGCTGCTATGCAGTGCCATATTTCCAAAACATTTTTTATTTTAAATTTTTTTAATTGTATGTTTGTCTTATAATATATTAAAAATGTGACTTGTTAATGTATTTTTAATATTTTAAAACATAACTATATTGAATTGTAATTTCTAGCACACATACATACTGTAATTATAAAATTTAAGTAATTCTGAAATAGGCAAACAATTTACTCGAGAGCAGCATAATAATTGTATTACCCAATAAAAATATCCGAAGTTATCAGTTAATTTACTTTCATTTTAAAATCCACACCAAGTTTTCATTGAAAAGTTGAAAAACGTTTGACTGACAGGGCAAACTATTATACTGATAGAGCAAATATTAACTTTTTTACTACTTAATTTACTTAGTTAGATAACACAACCTTCAATTTCTCTTTCACTTTTAACTCAGCAACACTTTACATGTAAAATATCATTTGACAGTTTAACATTAAAAATTCAAAATGCAATTCCAGAAATCTAACAGAAAATGGACAAACTTTTAGCCTTTTTTCTGATTTGTTTTCATGGCTTTCATTCAGGTAATTACTCAATCATTTTATGTAATAATTTAATAACTTATGTAATTTTAACAGGTAATTGTGTGACCATGAAAATTGCTCTACCTCATAAAGTTATTCAAACTAAAGACAAAATAATCTACTCGTGTAAATTCAATTCAAAAGTTGATTGCTTATGGCAAAGAAACGGAACTACAATTAACATTAAACTGAACAATTACAATTATTTAAATGGAAAATCAAGTGATACTGAAGACTGTTCAATCTATACCAATCCATCACAACGTTCATCAAGATATGTATACATTGATTTACTAGAATGCTATGGACTTGTTACAAAAATTCCTAAAATAACAGGTAAATTGATCATCCATTATTAGTAATTAACTAAAATTAAATCATTTAATTTTCAGTGTCAGGTAATTCAGTGAAACTAAATTGTACATCAGAAGAAAAAGTGGATTGTTCATGGAAAAGAGATGGAGTTTTAATACTTATTAGAAAAAGATATCAATATGTCAATGGACACAATGGAATCGATGTCAACGATTGTTCAATTATAATTGACAATGTAACATCAATTGATGAAGCAACATGGATTTGTAATTCACGAGTTTATGCAAAAAACAGCAAGGAAAACACATTAGCTATTTATTATTTGCATTTTACAACAACTTCTTCAACTTCAGTAGTTGGTAAAGAAATCAGCAAAACAACAATGGGAAATTACACAATCACAGGAAACAGTTTATCATTTGATGGTTCAAACTCAATAACATCAACTACAGATAAATCAACAAATTTAATTTCAGCAATTCCCTCCATCTTAACAGAATATAAAAAAGGTAAATCAACTAATAATTAAAACTTTCATTAACTATTGATTATAACTATTTTCTTAAATAGATGATTCAAATCCTTGGCTTGTGACAAGTATTTTGGCTTCAATTTTAGGAACTGCAATTGTACTTGTGATTATTAATGCAATTTATAGGAAAAAATGCTGTTTTCAATCTCAAAACACAACAAAGTAAACTGATTAATTAATAAGAAAAAATGCAATAAGATTATCTGTTAAAATAATTGCCTATTTTAGTTCAGAAAGGGTTAATATGCCTGAAATTAAAACAGAAGTACCAATAGCTCAAAGTTGTTCAAATAGAAATGAAGAAACTGATAAAGATGGATATTTAGTTCCAGTGAACAAAATTAAGATTGAAGATGTGAAAGATCATCAGTATGAAAAGATTGATTATGCTGCCATTACAAGGTAAAGTACCAATCAATTAATTAAGAAAAATATCCCATTTATTATTGTGTATTTTCTAGAAATGTAACTCAATCTCAATCTAATAAACCGATTTCAGCTGACCATCCTTTGTATCTTAACACCAAATCTAAAGAATCAAATCCGATTTAAACTGATAAACTCGTTTGATAATAGTCGATGACACCATTAAGAAAGCAATGTCATTATTAAAACATTTAAAATACAGTGGCTTAAGTTTTAAACCAACATAAATAAAAAAAAAACATAAAAATATTAAATAAACAATTAATAAAATAATAATAATCACACATTGGAGATAATTTGGATGTATTTGATATTAAATCAACACATTGTTACATAAAATATAAAAATAATATTTGCAATGGCGATATACAATTACATTTTTAACGACAATAATGACTAATAAATCTGTATACTACATAGAAATTACACGTTTTCAATGGTGATTTTGAATGATAAGAAATCATTTTTAAGAAAACCATTATTTACAATATCCTCATGAGATAATAGTTTGATAAAATAACGATTTACTATTTTAGCATAAATCGCTTCATAACTAAAGTTCAACGTTGTATCTGATTGGTTGTCTACAGTAATAGTGGTTTTATGTTCAAATTCATTGTTTAACTTTGAATCATTTTTACCAGTTAAAAATTTAACTACAGCTGTTACGCCTTTGCCTTTCATAGTAAACAGTCCATCTAAGAAAATCTTAACTTGAACTCTATAACCTTCTTTTGATGTATAGAAGTATGGGCTTTCATATCCATTAATCAATCCATCAATTTCATTTTGTCTCTTAACACTATAATTATCAACTTTCCATTCTAACATCCCATTGTCTGAAGCATAATAGTATGCCCTTTCAGGTGGTTCAACGTAAATATCAATTTCAATTGAGTCTTTCTTAATGTAATTAGAGTTTTTTGTCTTTAAAAGGTTTTTTACATCAAAAATAGAAGATTGAGATTTTAAAACAAAATAAAGTTGATGTTTTCTCACTATATCTTTCTTTTTCCCGCTTAAATCTTTAATTTTTAAAGTTAATGCTGGAAAGACTGTCAATAGCTGAATCCACGTATTTTTGTTTATCAAAATAAACTGAAAACGAGTAACGTCCGTTCTTATAATTCTTACTTGAACTTTGTAAGGATAATCATTCAATTTAAATGTTGGACTGAATAACTCAAATCCCTGATCATTGTTTATGATTTCACTTATTCCATTAATTTTCCATGTAAAAGCATGTTGTGACTTTATTGAATGCTTCAATGACTTTCCATCCATCTGAAAAGTTCATAAACAAACTCAATTTGATGCAATTCAATACAATTTTGTAATTACAAACTAATAACAGACATATGATGTTATAAACTTACTATTAACAATGAATTAACTTCTTCGTCGTCCATTGCAATTTCATGTTTAATCAACTTTTTAATTCTAAACAAAATATAACATTTTCAAAAAAAAACTTTATAAAAAATCGATAAATTACAATAATACCTCGACTTAATTGATGATCGATATCTATAAACCATTAATCCAACTAAAACAGATGCTAATATTGACACTATAACCCATGATGAAACGGAGAAAGCATGATTTGAATCGACTTTGAAATTCAAAACATCTTCAACTTCATATTTATCAGCCCAATCGTCATTTGTTGTTTTGACATTTATTTGAGCAATGTGCGATATTGCAATTGTTTTGATGTTATTGCTAATTTTATTGATACAAATCCAATTTCCTTCATGAATTTCTTTTACCATTGTAAATTTGATTGAACATTGTCTTGTATTCATTCCTCGTGTTGATTGGTCAATATAATCCTCATCAACATTCATCTCTTCTCCATCTTTTATCCAATTGCAATCAACTTCAATGTTAAATTTGCAATCCAATTGAACGATATCTCCAACAGAAACCTTTGTCGTTAAATGCGGTTGTATTACTATTCTCAAAGCTAAATCAAATATATTCATAAAATCAATTATAAATCAGTCCAATAAAAAAGTAATTAAACAAACCTTTAATTTGCAGTTCAATCCAATGTGTATAAACAGTCGATATTTCGTCATTAGCAATATTAGCACATTGCCATCGTCCAGTATCATTCATTTGAGCAGAATTAATAATCAGTGTACAGTCATTAATCGATTCACTTCTTATTCTTTTCTTAAATTGATAATTTCCGTCTATTTTGACTTCCAATCCATTTTTATACCAAATGCACTGAACTGGGGAATTAAACACGCATTCAATCTCTACTGTCTCACTTTCAACAGCTGAAACATCTTCTGATTGCTCGATTATTTGCAAATCTAATAAATATATTGAATGCATCAATAAATTTCAATAAATAGACAGTGTTATTGAAATACCTTGAACATTTATCTGAATGATGTTTGATGCAGCTGATTGACTTCCATCTGAATCAGTCATACTAGAACATTGCCATGATGATCCATCTTCGTACTTAGTCACAGGATTAATTATGATACTGCAGTCAGTTGTTGATTCACCATTATTTGATTTATAATGGTATCTATCAGTAACTTTGAAGTGTTTTCCATCTCTTAACCAAGCGCAATAAACTTTAGTGCTGAAAGTGCAAAGCAATTCAACTTTTTCTCCTTCAATTGCAGAAATATTCACTGGTTGTTTTATTATTTCAGTTCCAACTGCAAAGCCTAATCAATTTTAAAAACTAAAAATTAATAAAGTAAAAATTATTGAAACGAAAAGCATTCATTCATTTAATAATCAATCTTTTGAGAAGCTGAGTGGTAAAGTGGTCTAAGTGCTGTTTCTGTCAATTTGTGTAAATTGAGTTTGAAAGTTTGTGATGTCATAGTGGGTCCATTAAAATAAGTTAATATCAAATAAAATTAGTATTAAATGTGTAAGAAAACATAAGTCAGCAATCATGCTTATGTAATGGTCGTGTAATTCTCTGAAAATTTAGATTTTACATATACTTTGTCTGTACAATTATCTAAAATCAAGATTAGTGGAATAATAAGATTATCTGTTCAGAAAAACACATCATGTTTCCCACTAAAGTTTTTCTATGCAATTCGTGTATTTTGCTATTATATAAAAATAATTTAATCGATAGATTTGCAGTAAATCATAAACTATTTATCATAAATAAAGCTAACTTGTACAGAACCGGTAATAATTTTGCATAACTTAATATTTAAGCTTCCACTGTTCAACTATTACCAACTGAAATACAAAACATTTCTTTACATGTAAAGTGTTTCCACCATTTTTTTTAAAAGTTAATAAAATGTATATAAACTGAGTTTACGCTGAGTGCTAATTAATAATAAATTAAAACTTACAAAATAGCTGAACAATGAGAAGAAATAATCCAATTATTTTCATTGTTAGGCATTAAAAGTCCAAGAAAAAACTAATTGCTTCATTGCACTCTTTCATAATAACTTTGAGACGTGTACAATGTACATACAACTTCAGTTTTAGCTAAAACTTTCAGTCAACTTAAAGTTTTAGCTAGTTAGTATAGGTAAACCGAAACTATTTTATTATATTCAAGTGACTGATTACTGAAATCTAGATTAATATCACTATCAGCTTTATCATCATCCACCAGCTCTGATCGCAACGACAAACAAGTTTAAATAACATTTCAAAAAATTATATAAACAATTGAAAACAAATAGCTCAATCGATTTATAATATCTAATCAATCGATTATGAAACCACGCTGATTATTGTATTTTGTCATCCTATTTTATCAATCTTTTGATGAGAACTTATACGGGTTGGTCAGCTATTCAATTAATATTAACTGTTTAATTATAAAATCTTCTCTGTTAAAAACAACACGCTATGTAAATCACCAATTAATAATTTCATTTCATTAAAATTGATTTAAAATATTCATCGAAACAGCATTTTATTTCTGCAAGTTAACTAAAACTGCTTAAATAAAAATAACTGTGTATTGTGTTGATTGGTTTTAAAAACTAATAATAGTTACTTAAGGTGTTAATCGATAAGCTAAACTCTTTCAAAATTTAATCAGATTTATAGCATTGAATGATAAGCAGTCATCTTTAAGATAACCTTTACTTTTAATATCTTCGTGAGATAATAAATGAAGAAAATAACAATTTTTGATTTCAGTTTGAATCTCTTTCTTAATATAGTTTAACGTTTCACTAGTTTTGTAGCGATATAGAAGTTGTTTTATGCTTAAATTGATTGCTTAATAACGAATCCTATTTACCAGTTAAAAATTTAACTACAGCTGTTATCTCTTTGCCTTTCATGTCAAACAGTGACTATATGAATGTCAAAAAGTTCGATATTGAATCGATTTTGTTGATTATAGTCATACAGTAGTTTTATATTTAAAATCATTAACTTAATTTTGAATCATTTTTACCAGTTAGAAATTTAATTACAGCTGTTCACCCTTTGCCTTTCATATCAAACATAAATCTTAATTTGAACTTCCATATCCATAATCCAATTGCCTTCATGGATTTCTTTTACCATTGTAAATTTGATTGAACATTGTCTTGTTTTCTTTCCTCGTGTTGATTGGTCAACATAATTCACACCAACATTCATCTCCTTTCCATCTTTTATCCAACTGCAATCAACTTCAGTGTTGAATTTACAATCCAATTGAACATCATCTCCAACAGAAACATTTGTTATTAATTGCGGTTGAATTACTATTTTCAAAGCTAAATCAAATACATTGATAAAATCAATTATAAACCAGTTTATTATAAAAATAAATATAACTGTCAACAAACCTTTAATTTGCAATTCAATGGAATTTGTATAGACTGTTGATATTTCACTATTAGCAATCGTCCAGTATCATTCATTTGAGCACAATTAATAATCATTGTACAATCAATAGCTTTATAGTTTCCTTTTCTGTTTTTAAATTGATAATTTCCATCTATTTTGACTTCCAATCCATTTTTATACCAAATACATTGAACTGGTATATTAAATACACATTCAAGTTCAATTGTTTCACTTTCAACAGCTGAAACATCCTCTGACTGTTCAACTATTTGCATTTCTAACAAATGCATTAAATGTACCAATAATTTTCAATAATTAAATTTTACGTATTACATTAGCTAACGTGATTGTAACTTATTTTTAAAAACATGTCAATTATTAGCAGTCAATACATTGACTTTCAATTATTACATTGAACTTTATTTTACAAAAAGTGTGAACTTCAAAGTGCAAATAAACCATTATTGATAAGCTTTTAAGTTTATTTTAACACCTTCATTTACTTAGATGACGTTTGCTATTTACTTTCGATTTCAATTATGAAAATCAAAATACAAAACATCATTTGACAGTTTAACATTGACATGCATTAAAGCTTAACATTTGCAATGAGAAAAAAAATATTCTGCTTTCTGTTATTATGTTTTTACGGTTTTCATTCAGGTAAAATATGAAATTATACTGTAAATGATTAAAAATTTACTATTTCTTATAACTTTTACAGGAAGTTGTGTATCTATAAAAATTGCTGCACCTCACAACGTTACTCAAACTAATGACAGTATAACTTATACGTGTAAATTTAATTTTAAAGTTGATTGTTTGTGGAAAAAAAACGGAACTACAATCAACATTAAAACATTAAACTTCAATTATTTAAATGAAGAATCAAAAAACACTGAAGACTGCTCAATTTACACAAATTCATCACAAAGCTCATCAAGATATATTGATTTACTAGAATGCATTGGATATATTACAACAATTCATAAAATAACAAGTAAAATATTTCCTAAATAATAATTGTTAATTAAACTAAATTAATATTTGATTTTTAGTTTCAGATAATTCAGTAAAATTAAATTGCAAATCAGACGAAAAAGTAGTTTGTTCATGGAGAAGAAATGGGACTCTTATAAATATTGTAAAAAGATATCAATATATTGATGGAAACGATGGATTCAATACTACAGATTGCTCTATTACAATTTCCAATGCAACATCAATAGATGAAACAATATGGATTTGTAATTCACAAGTCAATGCAAAAAACAACCAGGAAAGCACATTAGCAATTTATGATTTACAAATTAATAATGTAGCTGCTTCCTCTGAATCAACAACTTTGTCTACAACAACTTTGTCTACAACAACTTTGTCTACAACAACTACTGACAAATTACATACAACTATTCAGCAAAATGATTCGTCGACCGATAATCACTTAAGTAAGTTAAACAAAAAGTTAAGAAAATACGTTTATAACAATGTCTTATGTTTTTATTGATATTTTAAGAAAATCAATTAGTGATTCCTTTATCAATTGCTGGTGTCATAGCCATATTATTATTTGCTGCAGCAATTTACTTAAAAATAAAGTTAACCAAAGTTAAATCAGGTAAAACAACTCATAACAAATTCCTAAAACTCATTAACTTTTCCATTGTCTATTCAAAAAGGATCCACAACTTGCACTACAACTGAAGTTCCACTAAATATCAACAACAGCATTGCTATAAACTCAGAAGAATCTACTGGAATTCAATTGTCTGTCTTAAATTCAGGAGAACCAAACTACACAAATGTTGGAACCACAAATGAAACTCAGATTCAACCACAGCCAATCTATAATGTAAGTTAGATTTTTGAAACTAGTTCATCAGTAAAGTGATGAAATGATTGCAGAAATTACCCATAAAAAAAGATCTTAAATGTTGTCACAGTTTTTAGTTTTTCTATTTAATTTTTTACAGGAAATCAGCCCTGAAGTTTTACCTCAAATAAACACAGAAGTGATTTACACTCAAGTAACAATCACCAGAAATCAATGTGTCACAACAAATAATACCAATAATTCAATGATCAATCAACCTTCTGTCATATATGCAACTATACAACCGAAGAATAACATTACAGCTAATAACCAATAACATTCTGGCGTTTTACCTAGTAATTTTCTAAATGACAAGATGTTCCTCTCATGTCAAGAAAGAAACGGGAAAATTCGTCATTGGAACTGATAAGATTTAGTCTCGTTTCTTCGTTAACATTGTAACAACCAGTAATCCAGTTTTGAAAAGTACCAAGTATAACCACTGCGATGGATTCGTTACTAATCAATAAAAAACATTAACAACTTGCTATTCGATATAACTTAATCACAATAATTTACAGGAAAACTCGCCTATTAAAAGAAAACTCAATGCATTTTTACCTTTGATGCGATTCTCAAACTTTCAGATTGTTAAGCATTTTCTTCTTCTTTTCATCCATTTTCGTTTCAAACAAATAAAATAATCCCTTTTAAGCATATCAATAAGGTATCATACGTTAAAAATCATTAAATTATCTATAATAATTCACTAAAACGTTACTAAATATCCTTTTTTCGATCAAAACATCTCAACAGCAACACTCATCCAAGATTGACTATTCACTAAACATCATACTAATTGTCTGACGTTTAAGATTTTGTATTGCTGTTTAAGCAGATATGACAGACCTATTCATCTATATGCATTTTTTACAGTAATGGTCGTCCGTCAGACAGATCTGTTTATTTTGTATACAACTTCGTATAACGTCAGCCAATTTCAATAGGTCTATTTACTATTACTGTTATATTTATGCAGTGCCACAATTCCAAACTTTCAACATCGGTAAATCGATAAAAGTTTAACATAAAACTAAACTAAAATAATGATGATTCACAGACGACTTGCCAGAAAGCTCCGTAAACACAGTCTGTCATTGAATCGTTTATCACAATTCAAATACAAAAATGTTAATATTTATACTAAATATTTGAAAAGTCTAATAACAGCCAATATAATCTCTTAAATGATTTACGAATGAGAAACCATTACAAAATAAAATGTCTAAGTTCAGTTTCATTTTTAAAAAGCAATGGAAGAAGTAACTCAAAATGGGAATTAAAATAATTTTCATCTTTTTTTGTTTTTATCAACACCATTCAGGTAATGTAGAAATTACATTTAGTATTAAAAATTACTAAATTTACTTCATGTAATAGGCATTTGTAAAACAGTAAAACTTTCTGCGCCTTACAAACTTATTGAAAACAACGACAGACGAACTTATTCGTGTAAATTTAGTTATAAAGTCAATTGTTTATGGCATAGCAATGATACTGCAATCAATCTTAAGAAATTCAATTACAATTACGTAAATAAAAAACCAAACGACACTGACGACTGTTCAATCACAACTAATTCATTAGAAAATGACATGGATTTACTACAATGTTATGGATTTGTTAATAAAATCCCTATCATAACAGGTTCAATGTTTCAAATATTACATCATTAAAATAATATTAATGATAAAGTTTAGCTTTAAGTCAACCTATAATAAAGTTGGATTGCAAGTCGGAAGAAAAAGTGGATTGTTCGTGGATGAAAAATGGATCAATTATTCTTATTGGAGGCAGATACCGATACACAGATGAACTCAAGGGAATCAATACTTACGATTGCTCAATTGCAATCAACAATGTAACGTCATTTGATGAAACAATATGGATTTGTAGCACAAAAACAGATACAAACTTAGACAAGGAATATACATTAGCTATCTATAATTTACAACTTTCTAATACAACTCATCTTAATTCCACTTCATCACCAACTTTGGATACAACAACATTAACTAAGAACAATTTATTTGATAATGCAAC
Organism: Helicorthomorpha holstii; assembly: GCA_013389785.1. Taxonomy (NCBI): domain Eukaryota; kingdom Metazoa; phylum Arthropoda; class Diplopoda; order Polydesmida; family Paradoxosomatidae; genus Helicorthomorpha; species Helicorthomorpha holstii. Next base: position 1,917,669 of record JAAFCF010006680.1, on the reverse strand, counting down.
AACTGTACCATCTGTCGATCAAAACTTGATTGATAAGCCCTTAGGTAAATCCTATAAAAAGTTAAGAAATTTATAACAATATCTAATGTTATTATTGATATTTTAAGAAAATCAATTAGTGATTCCTTTATCAATTGCTGGTGCCATCATATTTCAAGTTGCTGCAATTATAGCAATCATAAAATGTGCTATAAAATGCTGCTCTAAACCACAGAAATCAGCAAGGTAATTGCATACAACAGCTAAAACTGTATCTTTAACTTAACCAGTTTCTTGTGACCTTTTAGACCAGAAATTGGCAATTTAACTGAGAAAGAAACCGAAGTTGTTCCTAATACCTCAACAAGCAACACTGGCGTTGATGGTGATGGATACTTAATACCAACTCTTATTGGCAATCACAGTACAACTGATAATGATGGATATTTACTTCCTATTCATACAAATAAAGAAGAAACTGTTGAATTTAAACACCATTTATATGAAAAAATTAATTATGCGGCTATTACGAGAATGCCAATTAAAAACTAATGGATGAAACTACACAACTATGCAGTTTACATCAATTGCCTTAACATTTGATTAAGTGCGAATGTCATTTTGTCAATTTTTTAAAATGTTTGTAAAAGATCAATATAGTAATTGATCATCAATAAAATTATCAAATTAAAACTATCAAGTTCCAATAGTTTCTTCGTTTCTACCACAACAAACGTGACGATTAATAAAAGTGAAAAAGCTGTCTTATTTTTTAAAATTAATTTTTCTATTAATGTTAGCAATTAACAAACCTAATTTTTCTAATAATTTTTAATAATTATTAGTTCCCAGCTTCTTAAAAAATTGAATTTTTAAAGTTCCTGCAGTTACTATAATTGACAATCTTATAAGTTATTCTTATTGTCAATTTTAATGAAACGACAATGTTAATTAACAATTGTAATTAGTGGACAAAAGAGAATATATTTTCACTTTTACTTTTGCTCGTTATTCCAACAGGATAAAAATAGTATAAAGTTACATAAAAACTTACTCAAAGTCACTTATCATAGTGCAAATATATAAATAGTAATATTTACACAAACAACCAATAGTATGACAAATTCAATAAATTAGAAACCAAAATAAAAAGTGTGAAATTCAGTTTCATTTTCAAATGCAATGGAAGAAGAAAATTGCAGTACAAAATGAAAATTAAATTCATTTTCATCTTCCTCTGTTTTTATCAATTCAATTCAGGTAAGGTTTAAAATGCTTTTTTTATATTTATTTTGACAAATGAGCTTAATTACTAAATTTACTTTATGTTAATAGGCATTTGTCAAACGTTTAAGCTTTCTGCGCCTTACAAACTTATTGAAACCAACGACCGATTAATTTATGTGTGTAAATTTAGCTATAAAGTTGATTGTTTATGGCAAATCAATGGTACTGCAATCAGAATTAAGGCAATTAATTACGATTACGTCACTGGAAAATCAAGCGACTCTGATGACTGCTCCATCACAACTATATCAACATCAAAGCACTTGGATTTACCACAATGCTATGGATTTGTTCATAAAATCCCTAGTAAAACAGGTTTAAAGTTTCAAATACTTTACAAATTAAAATGCCAAATTAATGATTAATTTCAGCTTTAAACCAAACTGTAAAACTGGATTGCAAATCAGAAGAAAAAGTGAATTGTTCGTGGAAAAGAAATGGGTCGATTATTAGTTTTGAACAAAGATACCACTACAATGATGGATTCAACGGAATCAATACTAGAAATTGCTCAATTACAATCAACAATGTAACGTCAATTGATGAAACAATATGGATTTGTAGCACAAGAACAAATACAAACTTAGACAAGGAATATACATTAGCTATCTATAATTTACAACTTTCTAATACAAATAATCTGAATTCCACTTCATCACCAACTTTGGAAACATCAACATCAGCTAACCACAATTTAACGACTAGTAATAATACAATAACTGCAACAAGTAAACAGATACAAATTACTACACTGTGTTAAATGTAAATGAAATTAACTCGTTTCACTAAATTTTTAACAGTTAACTCAACTAAACCAACAGTTATCTACATATTGGCTTCAGTTGTAACAATTACAGCTATTATTGCAATTATTATAACTTTTAGAAATTGCAATAGAAAATCCTGCTTTAAACCACAAAACTCTGCAAGGTAATATTGTATACTACAGTATTTAAAATTTACCGATAACCTAACAAGTTTCTTGGAAAATTGTAGATCTGAAATTGACAATAAAACAGAAGTTGTTCCTGATTCCTTAATGAGCAACACTGGCGTTCATGGTGATGAAAACTTAGTGCCAACTCTTATTGGCAATAACAGCACAACTGATAATGACGGATATTTGCTTCCTATTCATATTAATAAAGAAAAAGAAGTCAAATTTAAACATCATTTATATGAAAAAATTAATTATGCTGCTATTAATAAATTGCCAATTAAAAACTAATGCATGAAACTATTTTTTTTGTAATTTAAAATCAATTGATAAGATTAACACTTGATTGCGACCGAATGTAATCTTTTTAAAGACTTTTAAATGTTTGTAAACTAATTCAATATATTATTGATCAATATAGTTATGAATAGTAAACATTAATCAGTAAAACTACTCGATATTGCAGTTTATTTCCACCAGTATAAACGTGTAAATAAACGAGACTAAATCTAATACGTTCTAATGACGAATATTCCCTTTTCTTTATTTCCACAACAACAAACTTGACAATAAACCTAAGAAAACCGTCTATTGTTTTTCTTGCTGTATCTTAAAGTTATCAATAAACAAATATACAAATATTTTAATGCTCTTTAATAATTATGAAGTTCTCAGCCTCTCAAAATGTTGAATTGTGGAAGTTATTGCAGTTTTCTTAATCTTTCAAGTGGGTAAAATAGTCGACTTTTTAAATTACATTAATAAAATGGCAAAATTTAAACATAATTTTCGTTTTAACTTTTGATTGTTATTTTTATTTACACAATAAATACTGTACAGAACTAAAAAAAAATGTTACTGAAATCCATTTATCATAGTGCAAATATATGAATAATAATATTTACACAAACAACCAATAGCATGACGAATGCAATAAATGAGAAAATTTAGTAAAAAAAGTGTCAATTTCAGTTTCATTTTAAAATGCAATGGAAAAAGTAACTCACAACAACACAAAATGGGAATTAAATTCATTCTCATCTTTCTCTGTTTTTATCAATGCCGTTCAGGTAAAGTATCACTTATATTTCAATCATTAGATTTAGTTTAACAAATGAACTCAATTAACTGTAATAAATGTAAATTCAACAGGTATTTGTCAAACGTTCAAACTTTCAGCGCCTTATAAACGTGTTGAAAACAACAACAACATAACATATTCGTGTAAATTTAGTAATAAAGTCAATTGTTTATGGCATAACAATGATTCTGCAATCAGTCTTAAGAAATTCAATTACAATTACGTAAATAGAAAACCAAACGACACTAAAGACTGTTCAATTTATACGAATTCAAACTCAACCTCAGCAAAGTCCCTGAATTTACTACAATGTTATGGATTTGTTAATAAAATCCCTATCATAACAGGTTCAATGTTTCAAATATTACATCATTAAAAATAATATTAATAATAAAATTTAGCTTTAAGTCAATTTATAATAAAGTTGGATTGCAAATCGGAAGAAAAAGTGAATTGTTCGTGGAAAAGAAATGGATCGATTATTCTTATTGGAGGCAGATACAATTACACTGATAAAAACAACGGAATCAATACTACCGATTGTTCAATTATAATCAACAATGTAACATCAATTGATGAAACAACATGGATTTGTAGCTCAAAAACAGATACAAACTTAGACAAGGAATATACATTAGCTATCTATAATTTACAACTTTCTAATACAACTCATCTTAATTCCACTTCATCACCAACTTTGGATACAACAACATTAACTAAGAACGATTTACAATCTGGTAATAATTTTGATAATGCAACAACTGTACCATCTGCCAATCAAAAGTTAACCAATAAGCCCTTAGGTAAATTCATAAAACGTTAAGAAATGTATAACAAAGTGTAATACGTTTATTGATAATTTAAGAACGTCGATTAGTGATCTACTTATCAACTGCTGGTGTCGTAACAATATTACTATTTTCTGCTGCAATTTACTTAAAAATAAAGTTATCTAAAGTTACATCAGGTAAAACAACTCAAAACAAATTCCTAAAAATCATCAACTTTTGCATTGTCTATTCAAAAAGGTTTCACAACTTACACTACAACTGAAGTTCCACCAAATACCAACAACAACAACAACAATAGTATTGCCATTAATTCAGAAGAATCTACTGAAATTCAAATGTCAGCCTTAAGTTCAGGAGAACCAATCTACACGAATGTTGGAACCACAACTGAAACTCAAATTCAACCACAGTCAATCTATAATGTAAGTTACATTTCACAATTATTAAGAGTTTAAGACCACAAAGCAAATGATATATGAAATATTAAATGTTAGTTTTTGATTTTTAAAGGAAATCAACCCTGCAATTTTACTTCAAAACAAACCTGAAATTTTACCTCAAGCAAACACAGAAGTGATTTACACTCAAGTGACAATCACAAGAAATCGATCATCTTTATATATTCCTCAATCAAGTCAATTTATCCCACAAGAAGCTTCTGTCATATATGCAACAATACAACCTAAACACAAAGATTCAACCAACAAAGAATGACAATCTTATATTGTAAACGTTTACTTTCTAAATGGGAAAGTTTACCCCATGGTCTCCAATCTCTAAAAAGACTCTGTATAACCATTTAAATATATTCATTTGCTATTCAATAAATACTTAACCACTTACTTACTACTCAACATAGCTTAATCATGATAACTCGCTGAATTAAACAAAAAATTCATTGGTTTACCTTTAAAATGATTTCCAGACTTTCATAGTTGTTCAGCATTTTCCTCTTCTTTTTATCCATTTCCGATCCAAACCGACACATTATTCCTTTTGCGTATATAAACACTATCTTCTATAATAATAATCATTAATATTATTAATTATAATTCACTAAAAATTAATTAAATATCCGTTTTTGCGTTCAAAAGATCCCAACAGCAACACTCACAGTCATGATTCACTGAATAGAATACAAAACTGTCTGACGTTTAAGATTTTGCGTTGTTAGTTAAGCTGAAAGGCGGGCCTATTTTCTACCTACGTCTTAAGTTGTGGTTTCATTGTAAGTTACGTCAGACAGATCTGCTTATTTTGCTAATAGCCACGTATAACATCAGCCATTTCTAATCGATCTAGTTGGTATTGATACAGTACTATAACTATGCAGTGCCATCATTCTCAGTTTCCAATATCTTGTTTGTATATAAAATGCAATAAATTAATCGATTCTTTAACAGTAAAATGCACAATTAAATTCGTAATTAGCGTTACATTTGATTAATAGTAGATATTGTAATTAAAAATTTATTTAAAAAAATATTTGATGGAAAAATGTATTGGTTTTTTATTGTTTAAAATCGGTATCTTAGAGTATAACTTTATAGTTTTGCAGTAGTGCAAGTAATAAAGTTAAGTCAAACTTATCTCATTTATTCATCTTTGTTAAAAAATATTGTTAACATACTGTAGCTATCTCGCTTATTTTAGATTTTCCAACCAGAAAAATAAAATGTAAACACTTGACAGTTCAACAATAAAATGCATTTCAACTCAAAACTTATAAATAAAAGTTAGTTTAAAACTGAACTTAGTTAGAAATGTCTTGTGAAAGTTAAGTGGAACCGACAGACATGAAATGTTTATTTTGTTTTACAAGTTATAGACAATTTTGAAATTGAATTTTAGACTATTTACAGTACAATTCACTAACATGATCTTTATAAAATATATTAATTCCCTAAGAAAACCTGACAAAAGCCTTATTTTCACTTTCTTTTTGTAGTAGAAAAACATGGCATTATAAAATTATATACACTCAATACAAATCCATGGCAACTACAATCCCTGAATTTTGATTTTGAATGATAAACAATCATCTTTAAGATAACCTTTACTTTTAATATCCTCATGAGATAATAGATTAAGAAAATAACGATTCTTGATTTCAGTTTGAACTGTTGTCTCAATAAAGTTCAATTTTGAATCTGATTGGTTAATCAGAGTGATGGTTGCTCTATGTTTAAATTTGTTTCCTAATTTTGAATCATTTTTACCAGTTAAAAACTTAACTACAGCTGTTAACCCTTTGCCTTTCTTTTCAAATAACCCATTTAAGAAAATTTTAACTTGAACTCTATAGCCTTCTTCTGACGTATAGAAATATGGACTTCCATATCCATTAATAAATCCCTCAATTTCATTCTGTCTTTTAACACCATAATTATCAATTGTCCACCTTAATTTGCCATTATTTGAAACAAAAGTATTCGCAATTCTAGGTGGTTCAACATAAATATCAATTGTGAGCGAGTCTTCATTAATGTAGTCGGAATTTATAATTTTAGTATTACCAATCAGATATCTTCGATCATTCTGAATAATAAATTGCGATTCCCTATCAAAATAAAACTGATGTTTTCTCACTACATCTCTATTTTTTCCACTCAAATCTTTCGCTTTTAAAGTTAATGCTGGAAGTAATTGAGATGACTTTACATTCTTTTTTTCATTTATCAATAGGAATTGAATGCTAGATACTTCTGATTTTGCAATTCTTACTTGAACTTTGTAGGGATATTCACTTAAATCAAAATGTTTACTATACAACTCAAATCGTTGATCATCTTTCGTGATGTTACTAATTCCATTAATTTTCCATGTGAAATTAGGATACTTTGAATAACCGTTCAAAACGTTTTCATCACTCTAAAAATTAAATATTGTAAAACAATGTAATATTAATTGTTTGGCATAAATTGAATTGAGTATTAAAAAGACCAAGAAACATTATTTCGGTTATATTGTGTCCCTGAACTCGACAAAAATAAAAAAACCGTATTTTAGAGAGTACCAAACCAAACTTTTGTATCATTGGAATGTTCATGGCAAGCAAAATAAAGTTTTGGTGATTGGGTTTACTATTTGATTGAGTCATACTTTCTTCCACATCGATTAACAGGACACAGTTTTACTTTTATTCACAAGAACAATTGCCAGAACTTATGACTAACATTTCACTTGCAATTCACAGACAGTTGTGGTTTCAGCATGATTAAGCCCCAGCAGATAAATGTGCAAGTTCATTTGAAATGGTAACTTTGTGAACCACTGGATTGGCAGAGGAAAACCTATTGCTTGGCCAACCCAATCATTTGATTTGACACCAAAATGATTATTTTCTCTAGAGATACATAGAAAACCAAATGTATGCAACTCCTGTCGAATCTGCTGAAGGTTTTTTTACTGTGAAACGTTTACACTACAATTGGAGTTTTACCAAAACCTTTTTTTGCTTGCCATTTGTTAATCGGTTGACTGTGGACCCTACATGCGTTTGTTTATTTTTGCAGAGTTTAGGGACAGCCTGTATTTCACATTAAAAGTTTCATTTACAGTCTGTAAACAGCCATTACTAATACCGTATATGCACTATATTTCTTATACTGATACAATAATGTTAATTGGAAATTAATTTCATGTTTAAACTTACATGAGGCATTAGACTTGATTTTTCGTCATCATCACTTGTAACAGCTTGAATTCTACTAATTAATGGTTTCGCTCTAAATAAAATATACGATTAGATTTTTAGAAACAATAATAATCAAATATTAAAATGTAAGAAAGTATAATAATACCTTGATTGAATTTCTTTACGAAATACGTAACCTAACACTCCAAATACAGCCAATATTATTATTAACAGTAAGAACAGCGAAATACCGATGACAACCAACATTTTATCAAATTTCAAAATGGAAAAAACTTCAACTTCATTTTTCTCAATCAAGTCGCTGCTCATAGATGCCAGTTTTATTTGAGCAGGTTGAGATTGTATTTGTCTTTTGATGTTACTGTTGATCTTGTTGCTACAAACCCAATCCCCTTCATGAATTTCTTTATCCATAAAGAAACTAATTGAACAGAGTCTTGTATTTATTCCTTGGTTTGATTGATGAACGAAATAATCATCAACATTGATTTCTTTTCCATCTTTCATCCAACTGCAATCGACTTCAGTGTTAAATTCACAATCCAGTTTAATAAAGTCTCCAAATGAAACCAATAACATTGAATTTGGGTGTTTTAAAACTATCAAGGCTAAATTGAACATGATTAATAACATAAATTTTAAAGACTTGATTGAAAAATGTCAATAAATAACTAAACCTTCAACATTTAGCAAGATTGGATTAGAGAAAACCGTAGAGATTTCCTGAGAGGCTTTATGACTGCATTTCCATTGTCCATTGTCATTCATTTCAGCTGCTTTTATGATAATTGTACACTCAGCTGTTGATTCATTTCCATTTCTGTCTTTATATTGATAATTTCCCGTTATATTGACTTCCTTGTCGTCTTTATACCAAATACACTGAACTGCTGTATTAAACACACAATCGATTTCAATCCTTTCACTTTCAACCACCGAACCACTGGTTAACTGTGACTGTATTTTAATTTCTAATAAAAACATTAAGGATTTTAAAACCAATTACTTTTCACAATAATAGTTAAATAAAGTTAAGTTAGTATTAACAATACCTTGAACATTTATCCAAACTGGGTTTGATTTGTCTACTACATTTCCAAGTGAATCTGCCATATTACTACATTGCCAAAATGATCCATTGTCATATAAAGTGAGTGGATTGATTGTGATACTGCAATCAGTGGTTGATTTTCCATTCTTGGTCTTGTATTGATATTTATCATCTATAGAGAAATCTTTTTCATTCTTAAACCAAGTGCAATAAACTTCAGTGTTGAAAATGCAATCCAATTCAACTTTTTCTCCTTCAACTGCTGAAACATTTTGTGGTTGTTTGGTGATTTCAATTCCAGCAGCAAAACCTAATCAAAGTAAACATCCACAATTAATAATCTTTAATAAACTATTTTGCACGTACAGTATAAGGCTCATTTATTTTATCACCCATTTCCAATACATTATAAAGTATATATCCAGTAAAACACATTTTTAAATTAATAATAAAAATTACGAGTCATAACATGGTCGATTATGAGATCTATCTTATTAAAAGACAAGCATGATTTTTTTCCAACAGCATAGCTCCTGAACGGCTAATCGTAGAAATATGGTTAAGAGCTCATTTTATTCAGTTCGGGGTGTAGGAGTGCCTTTTGAAGGTCTTATTATTTCATTTCCAACCCAAAAATAAATATTGGCCCTCAAAGTGGCGTTTTTGGCCCATAGACTTTTGCTGGGAGGAATAGAACACTACTAAATGGGTGACGTTACACGAGCGGCAGATTTCAATTGAGTGCGTTGAGCGGACAGAGAGCGCCGAGGTTTTTATCGCTCTTTTCGACTCTAACTCGCACCTACTCCACAGAAACTAAATACAGTATCTCCTTAGCGTCAATTACAATTTCTTATTTACTGTCATTTCTAATCAAATTTATAATATTTAACCAAATTTAAATTTTGATTGTTTTCCCGATTACCAACACAGTGCTTCTATAAGCAATTTGATTTGGTAATTTTTTTTAAGTAAGAAGTACATTTCAGTGTATAAGAAAACGTTCGATTACAAGCTGAAAATGTTGCTTTATTTATAGTTTTATCTAACAGATTGAGATTCTATATAGACTGAAAACCGTTACAACGTCAGCACATATAAAAACGTTTAGGTAAGGTTGGGTTGGGCTAGGTTATTTTAATCAGGTTAGGTTAGTTTAATTGGGTTAGGTTAGTTTAATTGGGTTAGGTTAATTGGGTTAGGTTAATTGGGTTAGGTTAATTGGGTTAGGTTAGTTTAATTTGGTTAGGTTAGTTTAATTTGGTTAGGTT
>JAAFCF010006680.1:1866106-1889215 GCA_013389785.1 Helicorthomorpha holstii | reverse complement strand
AACAAGAAAGCTAATTAAGTTTAACAAGAAAGCTAATTAAGTTTAACTAGAAAGCTAATTAAGTTCAACAAGAAAGCAAATTAAGTTTAACAAGAAAGCTAATTAAGTTTAACAAGAAAGCTAATTAAGTTTAACAAGAAAGCTAATTAAGTTTAACAAGACAGCTAATTAAGTTTAACAAGAAAGATAATTAAGTTTTCTTTAATAACAATAATTAAGATTTGAATTATAACATTTAAAATCACAAATTCTTACAACTTCCTGATTCACAAATATATTCTGCTTTACATAGACTTTTCAATTTTATTTCTTAAAATTATTATTTTGTTTTTTTAAAGGAATTTTATTATTTTTCAAGTTGAATTTGTTTATTAATTTTTCTTTTCAGTTTTGCAAATTAAAACTTTTTAGTTAAAAATTACATTTAAACATTTTTTTTAAATATTAAACTTTGGTAAAAAAAAAATTAATCTATTTTTTCTTTAAAAACAATAATTAAGATTTGAACTAAATTTTGAACATAAAAATGTCTTTATTAATTTTTATAACTTAAGATTTTTTAGTTTATTCATGCATCGCCTTTAATCCTTTCTTATGTTAATTTTCTTTTGTGTTTTATTTCTTAAAGATTTCGAGTAGAAATTCACCGAATGGTATTGGTTTTCTGTCATTTTTAACTTATTAAAACGTCAAAATATTTTATTACATTATCAAAGTTCAAATTGACTTCCATGATTCTTTTTTTGTATTTCAAAATATTTTGTTTTGCAGAATTTTAGTTTTTACTGATTTTATTCTCCTTGAAATTGTGGCTCAATATTTTAGTTAAATTTGCTGTCGTTATTTTTAATAGAAAATCTGAATCTTCAGTTCCTCAATCAACTTACTGAATTTTTTAATAACAAATTATTGATTTAAGTGTTTTATTTGAGCTAATTAGTTTAATTTCTTTATTAGTTTAATTTATGGTCATTAAGACACTGAATTATGTACAACTTTTATCATTAATTAAAACTGTAATTAATACTAAAAATTTTAACATGATTGAACGATTTTAATTTAATAAACTCAAAATACTTTTTTTTGTTTTGGCAACTTTTCCAATCCACACTGTTTCTTTTTATAGTTAAAAAAAACATTGAAATTTTAATTTAATTAAAACAAATAATTGATGAAATACAGTTAATTGAACAAATTGATTTTTTGAACATAAAATTTATTACTTAATGATTTTCTAAATTAAACTCGTAAATGTAATTAAACTTAAAATACGTTTATTATTTTTCTAATGTGATTTTAATTTCTTTTGATTAGTTTTTATTAATTTTTCAGTTTATTTACTTTTAAATTATCTTAATCAGATTCCACTTTTCTATTGATTATTAATTTTCTATAATTTTAATCACAAGCTAGAGTTGATTGATACTTAATTACAATTTAACACTTTCTTATCTTTTCAAAATATCTTATGCTTAAAATCAAGAAAAATTTAATTTAATTATGATTTACTCATTATGTTTTATAAAAAATAATTAACTTTTTAACTTAATTTAATTCAAACTTAAATAATTGATTATTTACAGTTAATTGAATTTACAATTTATTACTTAATGATTTTCTAAATTAACTCTTAAACTTAATTAAACTTAAAATACGTTGTATCAATTTTGTAATGGGAATTTAGTGTGATTTTGATTTTAATTTGTTTAATTAGTTTTATTAACTTTTTGAGTTTTTTGTCTTAAAATTATTTTAATCAGATATTACTTTTCCATTGATTAGCCAGAGTTATTGATATTTTATTCAACAGTTTTTTAACTTTTCAAAATATCTTAATGAATAAAATCAAGAAAACTTTAATTTAATGACAATTTTCTAATAAGTTTTTTTAAATAAATAATTAACTAATTAACCCATTTGAGTTTAAGTTGCATTTTCATTTTAATAAATTTGTGAGTATGCAAACCACTTACTGTTGTGAACAAAATTGCATTGAATTAATGTTATCACTGATTATTAATTAACCAAATGTCTTTAATTTTCTTAGTAATTTTTTAAAAAATATTTTAATTGACATTTTAATTGGATTGAATATTTAATTTTATTTAATGATTGTTCGGAATTGTTTTTCATCTTCTGTGAGTTGTCTTATTTAACTAATTCAGTGCTAATTAAGTATTACTTCTTGATTTTGCTATTGATTATCTACTAAATAAGCTTTGTATCTTGTTAATATCCACTTCATCTAACTGAAAATTGGTTTTCTTTTTTTATTTAGTTTTAATAACCTTTAAAATATCTTTAAAAAATATATTGGAAGTTTAGTAACAAGTAATTTTTATGTTAAGAAGAAATTGGAAAGTGTTTCAAACTTAATTACAATTTTTTATGTGTTTAATTAATCAAAACAAAATATTGAATACAAATTAAAAGCAGTTAAGTTTTTTAAATTTTTCTATGGTTTTTATTTGGTCATTAATCGTTTTAACTGATGGCATTTTGATATTGTATACAGCAAATTCATTAGAAAGGAATTACAATTTTACATCAAATAATTAGTTTAATTTAAAATAATTAGTATTAAAATAATTTAAAATTATTGTTTAATAAAAAAATCGTAGTCGTATTTTTATCAAGAATAGATAAGTTATTTCACATAAATATTAGTTATTTAATTTGACTTGTGTTATTTAACTGATGAATTTTTGTTCATCAGGACTTGCAGTTTTAAAGACAAGGAATTGTGAAGGATCATTGGAATTTGTAAATCAGCTGATTGTGGTAATATCAGTTTAAAATTTTTTAATTTTGAATGTTAGTGATATGTTTTTTAATACTATTTACAGGGATTGCTAAAATTGTAGCAGTCATGAACTGTAACTATTGATTGGCTCTGAAAATTACAAGAGGAAACACCTGAAGGAACTACACATTGTTGACAGGTGAGTAATGAAGTTTTTAACGAGGTTATTAGCTAATTAAAGTTGTTTTTTTAAATGTAGGGAATTTTTTATGTAAGAGATCGATTTATGGTAATTTTTTCATTTGTCTTATTTAAAATGTTTTTATTTGTTGATCTTATTTTTTTTTAGATTTTATTGGAGTAAAACTAAAGCCAATCGTTATGAAAGTTCAGTTATTTTTGAAAGGGAAACGTCAGCTGAAGAAACTTGACACATTTGTAAGTTTAATTTCTTAAACTTGTTAAGAGTAAAATTTCTTAAATTAAAAGCAAAGTTAATACTGAGATTCAAAATTATTTTTGGTAAAAATTCAAATTAAATTGCTTGATAAAAACCATTTAAAAAACAGTTTTTATATTTTCAAATATTAAAAGATCAATAATCGATTGATTTATTGCATTTCATGTGCAGTGTTTGAATTTTGGGAATTATGGCACTACATAGGTATATCAATAGAAACTAGATAGACTGGAAATAACTGACGTTATACGAAACTATTAACAAATTAAACTGAACTGTCTGACTTTGCTATTACCGAGAAATGGACGTGTATAAATAGAAAGGTCTGCCACTTCAGCTTTTATAGATGCACAAAATCTTAGACGTCAGATAGTTACCTGTGTATTCAGTGAAACGGTACCGTGGTAGTTTGTTGGGATTTTCTCAACATAAATTAGAAAATTTAATGATTTTTTTGTAAATTATGTTTGAATATATTAGTGATTTATAAACTACGAGACACTGGTAATGTGTTTAAAAATAATTTTTAATTAGATTGAAAATTGCTGGTGTTAGATGAAGTGATTTAGAAATCGAGCAGATCTGTCTGACGGTGCATGCAGCTTTATTATTGAATCGTTAGTAATAAGAAAGTCTGCCACTTCAGCTTAAATGACAATATCATGTATAAGACGTCAGACGATTCGCTGGGTTTACTGAATATAAGAGTCGAGTCGCCCATCTCTAGCTAGTTTTCATCGCCGTCATTACCTCGTCTTCTGCCCCTACAATATCTGTCTTTCTTGGCTAATACCGACGCATCATTGACCACATATTACGGTCACTAATAAGCTAATAAAGAAAATAGACATACGTAAAAATTAACATTGATGTTTAATTAATTCATAATCTTGTAAATGATTTCTTATATTGTCATTAAAAATTAAAGTAATTAACGAAGATATTATGACGTTTTAAGCGTCAACCGAAAACGTTCTACTGTTTTGGCCGTGGGCGTTCGTGTCATACGCGGCGTAGACGTTTACTTACCCTTCTGCAGTCATTCCAGCTGCTCTCATTGCCATATAAAAAGCTCAGTTGTAGCTAATACATTTTACAATACTTAATCGATAATTAGTAATTATCAGTGATTATTAAAATTAATTAATTTAGCGGAAAAGTAATTCGTATTGCTCGTTAACCGTTAACGTTCTAATCGGCTTCTTTGCGAAAAAATTCCCGCTAGAACAAAAAAAAAGAATACTCCACAAAATTGGCGGGTAATTTTTTTTTTTGTAATTTTGTCATCATTACGTCATATTTACCAATCAGGAAGCAGAATTGCTCTTAGCAACATAAACGACCAATCAGAGTGCGAGTTACGAATTTGAGTTGCCAAAATGATGTCATTGGAATGATCGGTGTGACGCTTATGACGTCATATAAAATACATGAAAAATATTGTTTTTCTTAAATAAAATAATATTTTGCTAATTTTAAGCGTTTAAACTGACTGATTGAGTGTTTTTATGATGTTATTGATTAGTTATTAGCAGTTTGGACGTGTAATTAAAAATTTTTAATTTTTTACTGGTTTTGAGTAATAAAGTTTAACATTGGGTCTATGGCGTTTGAACATGTTTTTGATTTTAACGCCAAATTGAATTTCAAAATCAAAAAATTGACAAATTAAAGCGAAACAACTGACTACCACTTATTCCTAACACTAAATCAAAGTTATCTATGCAATTGGAATGTTAATTAATGTCGATTTAATTAGTTTATTTCAACTTTTAAAACGACGGTAAACCTTGTAGCCGAAAAAACGTCACTGTCATCGGCAGAATGTTTGGCGCGCTTTCACAATTCCCGTGCTTTGATTTTTACCGTTAAAAGTGATGGGACGATTTTCCACTCACACATTGAAAATTGCCCATCACTTTTAACATAGGAAAGTCCATACACAAATACCCAACACCCCCATAATTGAAATTCGAATTGACGTAACAAGACGGCCATGATGACGTAAAATGTAAACAAACAAAACTCCGCCTTCTTTTTCACCAACTCAGTGTGATCACTCAAATTAACTTGTACTTAAAACCAATTAATGTAATTAATTAATGATTACATTTATTTATACTGTAATTAAAATGTTTAATTTAAACTAATTTTTTTAAATTTTTTATTAGATTATTATGCTGCTGATTTGAAGATGAAATTTATGTCAGTGGCTGTGGTGGCAACATTGAAATTATAACTAGAGATGGGCGGCTTGTTTTGATGTTGTGAGGACAAAAAGAGTGCATTTAGCTTTGTTTTTAGTTAATTATAATCAGTAATATTAATTATTTGTTATGTTAAATGCAGATTTTATATGTTCAAAAGGATTATCTCATTGATTTGATACTAAAATGGATGGAAATGAAGAGGAAAGTGCCGAACAGTCAGAAAGCTTAGAAATTCGATCAAAGGTAAAATCAATCTGAGTTTGTTTTTAATAACAAATTAGTTAATTATAATTGATTAATAACAGTAAGTATGTATTTCTATATTTTGTTGAATGGTAAATTAATAGTTCATAATCGAAATGACGATAATATTCAGTGATTTCTGTGTTGGAAATCCGTTTTTCAAGTGACAATGAAGAAACGAGACGAATTCCTATTGGTTCTGATGATGATTATTCCCGTTTCTTTTTCTTGCTTTTGAGTATGAGCCTTTCCATATCGAAAATTAGCATTTACCGTATTAGATTGTTATTGTTTGTTGACGGAATCCTTGTGTTTAGGTTGTAGTGTTGCATAAATAACCGATTCTTGTGGGATGAATTGACTGGAAGGAGGAATATATAAAGATGATCGATTTCTAGTGATTGTTACTTGAGTGTAAATCACTTCTGTGTTCACTTGAGGTAAAACTTGAGGGTTGATTTCCTTTAAAAATCAAAAATTAACACTTAGGATAACCTGTTATATATTCAATTTGAATGGGAAATCCCTGCAATCTATTTAATTTCATATTTACACCAATTATATGTTAGGTTATCTTTAGTTTCTTGTATTACTGAGCACTTATGGACTTAAAAATTGTGAAATCTAACTTACATTGTAGATTGACTGTGGTTGAATCTGAGATTCAGTTTTAGTTCCAACATTCGTGTAGATTGGTTCTCCTGAATTTAAGACTGGTACTTGAGTTCCAGTAGATTCTTCTGAATTTATAGCCAAGCTGTGGTTGTTGGTATTTGGTGGAACTTGTGGATTGGTGTAAGTTGTGAAACCTTTTTGAATAGACAATGCAAAAGTTAAGGATTTTTAATATCCTTTTATTTTGAGTTGTTTTACCTGATGTAACTTTGGTCAACTTTATTTTTAAGTAAATTGCAGCAGCAAATAGTAATACGGTTACGACACCAGCAATTGATAAACAGATTATTAATTGCGTTTGTTGATTGGTATTTGTTGTATTATTATCAGTACCAGTGTGTAAATTTAAATTTGGTGATGAAGTGGAATTCAAAGGAGTTGTAGTGTAAAGTTGTATATTATATATAGCCAATGTATAATCCTTGTCTACGTTTGTGTTTGTTTTTGTGTTACAAACCCATATTGTTTCATCAATTGATGTTACATTGTTGATTGTAATTGAGCAATCTAAAGTATTGATTCCTTTATGTCCATCAGTGTATTGGTATCTGCCTAAAACATTAATAATCGCCCCATTTCTTTTCCACGAACAATCCACTTTTTCTTCCGACTTGCAATCCAGTTTTACAGTTTGGTTTAAAGCTGAAATTAATCATTAATGTTTTATTAATTAGTTTTATAACTTAAGAAACATTACCTGTTTTGTTAGGGATTTTATTAACAATTCCATAGCATTCTAGTGAATCCAGTTGTTTTGGTGAAGAATTTGGTGTTGAATTAGTTGTGATGGAGCAGTCATCAGTGTCACTTGATTTTCCATTTAAGTAATTATATTTATATGCTTTAACGCTGATTGTAATTTCATTGATTTTCCATAAACAATCAACTTTATAACTAAATTTACACGAATATGTTATATTGTTGTTGGTTTTAATAAGTTTGTAAGGCGATGAAAGTTTTGCTGTTTGACAAATGCCTGTTACATAAAGTAAGTTTAGTAATTAAGCTCATTTGTTACACTAAATCTAATGATTGAAATACAAGTGATACATTACCTGAATGGTATTGATAAAAACAGAGGAAGATGAAAATGAATTTGATTCCCATTTTGTGTTGTAAGTTACTTTTTCCATTGCATTTTAAAATGAAACTGAATTTAACATTTTTATTTTGATGGTTTCTCATCGGATTCGTCATACTATTGGCTGTTTGTGTAAATATTAGTATTTATATATTTGCACTATGATAATAGGAATTGGGTAAAATTATACTGTATGTGATACTGTACTGTATTTACCATGTTAGTCAAAATAACGTTCAAAAGTAAAATCAAAAATCAGTTCCTTTAGTTAGATAATTAAAATTTTTAATTTTGTCATTTCACTAATGTAAATTATAAAATATAAACTAAGAAACAATAACTTCATAATTATTAATATTATTAATCGACAAATTAATTTTAAATAGACAAATATTTCACGGTTTTTTTAATTGGTTTGTTTGTTGTGTTGAAAATGAAAAAAAAAACAGGAATATTTGCCATTAGAACTTGATAGTTATAATTTGATTAGTTTTTATTGATTAGTGGTTACTATTTATAACTATATTAATTGATAATATATTGAATTAGTTTACAAACATTTAAACGTCTTGAAAAGATTACATTTGGTCGCAATCAAATGTTAATGCAATCTTATCAATTGCTTTTAAATTGCATTGTTTTGTTTTTTTAATACAAAAGAAAGTTTCATGTATTAGTTTTTAATTGGCAATTTCTTAATAGCAGCATAGTTAATTTTTTCATATAAATGATGTTTAAATTCAACAGCTTCTTTTTTATTTATATGAATAGGAAGTAAATATCCATCATTATCAGTTGTATTGATTGGAAGTAAATATCCATCACTGTCAGTTGTACTGCTATTGTTTTTATGAGTTGGTATTAGATATCCATCACCATCAACTCCATTGTTGATTGTTAAGGAATTAGGAATAACTGGTGTATCATTCTCAGTTAATTTGCCAATTTCCGGTCTAAAATTGTCATTAAAATGTTAAATGATTAGTCAGTAAAGTTTGGACTATTTTGCAATATTACCTGGCAGAATTTGGTGGTTTAGAGCAGAATTTTCTAATGCAAATTCCAAGTGCATTAATAATTACAGTTATTATGATAAAAGCTATCGTGTAGCTAACCATTGATTTGTTGGAATTACCTGTTAAAAGGAAACAAGTAATTAAAAGTTGTAAAATTGGTTAATTTAAATTACGAGATTTAACATAAGTTAGTAAATTATAGCTGTTTACTTGATATAGTTGCAAAACTGGCATTTCTTAACTTTTTATGGAATTTACCTAAGGGCTTATTGATCAGGTTTTGATTGACAGATGATCCAGTTGTTGTATTATCAGAATTATTACTAAATTGTAAATTGTGCTTATTCAATGTTATTGTATCCAAAGTTGGTAATGAAGTGGAATTGAGATTAGTTGTATTAGAAAGTTGTAAATTATACATAGCCAATGTATAATCCTTGTCTAAGTATGTAATTGTTTTTGAGCTACAAATCCATACTGATTCATCAAGGGATTTAAGATTGCCGATTGTAAGTGAACAATCTGAAGTATTGATTCCGTTGTTTCCATCTGTGTATTGGTATCTGCCTCCAATAAGAATAATCGATCCATTTTTCTTCCACGAACAATCCACTTTTTTTTCCGATTTGCAATCCAATTTTATTATAGATTGACTTAAAGCTAAAATTTATCATTAATATTACTTTTAATGATGTAATATTTGAAACATTGAACCTGTTTTGATAGGGATTTTATTAACAAATCCATTGCATTGTAGTAAATCCAAGTGCTTTTCTGAATTTGAGGTTGAATTCGTATAAATTGAACAGTCTTTAGTGTCGTTTGGTTTTCTATTTACGTAATTGTAATTGAATTTCTTAATGCTGATTGCAGAACCATTGCTAAGCCATAAACAATTGACTTTATAATTAAATTTACACGAATATGTTATATTGTTGTTGGTTTCAATAAGTTTGTAAGGCGCAGAAAGTTTGAACGTTTGACAAATACCTAATACATGAAAGTAAAATTAGTAATGAAGCTCATTCGTAATACTAAATATAATAATTGCAATACAAGTTTTACATTACCTGAATTGCATTGATAAAAACAGAGGAAGATGAAAATGAATTTATTTCCCATTTTGTGTTGTTGTGAGTTACTTCTTCCATTTCATTTGAAAATGAAACTAAATTTGACATTTTTTGCAATGACTTCTCATTCGTATATCATTTAAGAAATCTTATTGGCTGTTTAAGACTTTCAGTTTGTGCAAATATTACTATTTATATATTTGCACTATGATAAATGGATTTTAGTAAGTTTTTTATGTAACATCAAAAGTTAAAACGAAAATATATTTTTTAGTCCACTAATTACAATTTTTAATCAATTTTATTGTCACTTAAATAATGAAGCTTATAAAAAATCAACCTTTTGAGATTCAGAGAAATCATAACTTTATAATTGTTAAAAATTACTCTCATATTGATTTTAATTCACAAATTAATGTAAAAAATCATAAGACAAATTTCTCATTATGGCATTTCATAACTGTACATTACTAATAATCATTAATCACTTCACTAATCAGTTTTTATTTATCAATAGTTTCATATTCATGATCGTCCTTTTCATGTACATAATGTTTCAATTTGACTTCTTTTTTATTTATATGAATAGGAAGCAAATATCCATCATTATCAGTTGTACTGCGATTGCCAATAAGAGTTGGTATTAAGTATCCATCACCATCAACTCCAGTGTTGATTGTTAAGGAATTAGGAACAACTGGTGTATCATTCTCAGTTAAATGGTCAATTTCCGGTCTAAAAGGTTCCAAGAAACGTAAGTTATTAGTAAAATTCAAGCTTTTGTACGGTATTAACGTACCTTGTTGATTTCTGTGGTTTTGAGTAAGATTTTATAGCACAAATTGTAATTGCTATAATAATTGCAAGTGTTATAATTGAAGCCAAAATGTAGATAACCAGTCGTTCATTTGAATCAACTATTAAAAATACAGTAAAACCGGTTAATTTCATTCACATTGAACACAAATTAGTAACTAAATTTAGTAGTTTAAATCAAGTGAATAGCTTTTTACCTGGTGATGTTGACATTGTTGATTTTTCATTTGAATTTGCTTCAAGTATTGTTGAAATAGTTGTTGATTGATCAGGGTTATTAGTTTTTTGTAAATTGTAGATTGCTAATGTGTATTCCTTACTGTTTTTAGTGTTTGCTTTTAAGTAACAAGTCCATTTTGTTTCATCCATTGATGTGACACTGTAAATTGTAATTGAGCAATCTGTAACATTGTGTCCATCATGTTCACCAGTGTATTGATATCTCTGAGAAATGTAAATGACCAAGTCATTTCTTTTCCATGAACAATCGACGTTTTTTTCTGACTTGCAATTCAATTTTGCTGAATTATCTGACACTGTGATTATCACAAATTAGTTAGTTGTTTTTTAATTAGCTTTATGAGAAATATTTTACCTGTTATTTTAGGGATTTGTTTAGCAATCCCAATGCATTCAATTGTTTCTTTTTCTTGATCAATCTTGTAAATTTGTGGTAAATTCGTGTAGATTGAGCAATCTTCAATGTTATTTGATTGTTCATTGACGTAATTGTAATTAAATGCTTTAATGTTGATTGTAGTTCCGTTTAGTTTCCATAAACAATCAACTTTATAACTAAATGTGCAATAGTAACTTATTCTGTCTTTGGTTTCAATGATTTTGTATGGTGAAGAAAGTTTAAATGTTTCACAATTGCCTATTGAACTCAATTAATTGTGATAATCTATGAAAAGTTAAACAGAATTTGCTATTTGTACATTACCTGAGTTGAATTGATAAAAACAGAGAAAGATGAACATTAGTTTAATTCCCATTTTATGTTGTGGAAGTTACTTTATGCATTGCATTTTTTAAAATGAAACTGAATTTCACCCTTTTCTATTTTTGGTTTTTTTTTAAGAAATGTCATTGGTTGATATAAGACGTTTCAGTTTGTGCAAATATTTTTATTTTTGTGTTTGCATTATGATAAGTGAATTTTGGATGATATTTTCTTGTAAGGTTATTAATTTTTCTTTATCAGGTTAATCAAAAGTAAATATTTTTTTTTAAAGTGAAAAAGCAACACTTTCACCTTTACGACTTTATATCGGTCTTAAATTTTGTATACTTGAAAATTAAATCATTATATCAAATCAAGGAAGCAGTAAACAAATTATGACGTGATTTATTGAAGTCAGAGAATCCAATTAGTGATATAAAATTGTATACTGAGATAAATAGTGTAAACCGATAACACTTTCAGTGTTCCTGATTGGGTTAAATCAAGTCAGCATTTATTTTTTAATTATTTTTATGAATCACTGTTGGTAACAATAAAATTGTTTAATCAGCAACTTCAACTTTTTATTTTAGCAACAGTGATTTCAACAGCAATTGTTGATTGTGAATTAGAGATTTCATTATCAATCTGGAGGGTTAGTCATACTGTAGAAACAGGAAAACTTGAATCAACTACAGTTTATTTTATAAAGATTTATTATTATTTAAATTAAAATTTTTGCATTTTCTTTTTAAATTAAAATTAATTTAAAAAAATACTTGTCAGGGAAGCATCGTTACGATTTATTGAAACGCAATTTATGTAGATTCTTGTTCGCCACGACTTTGCTGCTAAGTTAAGTTACTTGTACTTTAATAGTTTGTATTTGAGTGGTTTCACAGACTTCAACAAAACAAAAAAATCTTAATTTTAGTTAACAGAAAAGTGTTACTTTTAAAAAATGGTTGGTTAGTCTTAAAAGAAATACGTACAAATTATCATTTTATTATAAAAACTTGTTTAAATACAGGAATTAACTGACCTTGTATTTTATTTAACCTTTACATGTTTTTAAATTATTAGCTACTGAAATTGATAACAATAATAGATTTGTTGATAAAACATTGATAATATTAAACTGGTGTTTGATTGTTTATCAAAAAGTTGTAACGTTATTATTAGTTATATCATTCACCTGGTATATTGTACATGTGCCATTTGTCATACGATTTCCCGGCAAAAATCTACTCCAGAGAAGTTATATTGTAGTGTGTAACTTACTGTTTTGACATGAATTAACATACTGTACATAAAATGAATGCGATTGGATTACTTGTTCTCATTATTCAACTAACAAGTAAGTTTTAATTATAATATTATAAAGGATTCATCCTTAAATCGAAAAAATTAGGAATTTTTGTACAATGTTAATTGCAAAACTGTAAACGCATTTGATTGGTTAAAAGCCAAAGGTGGGAACTGGTAATGATGTCATTTATTTTTGATGTGATAACAATGGTCGACTGTGAAGCACGTCATAATCAACCATGCTATAACTAATAATTTCTATTATTAATATAAAAATGTGTTTTACTATATATATATATATATATATATATATATAACAAAATAAGCTTTATACATGCAAAATTGTTGATTAAAGATTAATTATTGTGTTTGTTTAATTTGATTAGGCTTTGCAGTTGGAATTGAGATAACAAAACAACCACAAAATGTTTCTGCGTTTGAAGGAGAAAAAGTTGAGTTGGATTGTACTTTCAACACTGATGTTTATTGTGCTTGGTTCAAGAATGAAAAGGATTTCGCTATAGCTGATAGGTATCAATACAAATCCAAGAAAAGAAAAGCAACAACGAATTGTGGTATTATGATCGATCCAGTAACTAAAGATGATAATGGATCATCATGGCAATGTAGTAATATGGCGGATTCACTTGGAAATGTAGTAGATAAATCAAACACAGTTTGGATAAATGTTCAAGGTAATGTTAATAATAACTTACTTTATTTAAATTTTATTATGAAAACCAATCGGTTTTAAAAACCTTAATGTTTTTTATTAGAAATTCAAATACAGTCGCAGTTAAGGAGTGTTTCTGTGGTTGAAAGTGGAACGGTTGAAATTGATTGTGTGTTTAATACCCCAGTTAACTGTGTTTGGTATAAAAACGGCTTGGAAGTTGAGATAACTGGAAATTATCAATATAAAGACAGAATTGGAAATGAGTTAAGAGCTGATTGTAGCATTATCATCAATCCAGCTGAAATGAATGATAATGGACAATGGAAATGCAGTAATACAGCCATTCAGGAAATCTCGGCAGTTTTCTCAAATCCAATCTTACTTAATGTTGAAGGTTTAGTTATTTATTGGCATTTTTTAATAAAGTGCTGTATAATTTATGTTTTTAATCATATTCAATTTAGACTTGAAAGTTTTAAAACACCCAAAATCTTTGCTATTGGTTTCGTTTGGAGACTTTATTAAACTGGATTGTGAATTTAACACTGAAGTCGATTGCAGTTGGATGAAAGATGGAAAAGAAATCGATGTTTATGGTTATTTCGTTCATCAATCAAACCGAGGAATAAATACAAGACTCTGTTCACTGAGTTTCTTTATGGATAAAGAAATCGATGAGGGCGAGTGGGTTTGTAGCAACAAGATCAACAATAACATCAAAAGACAAATACAATCACAAGCTGCCCAAGTAAAACTGAAAATTATTAACGACGGTTTGAATGAGATAGATGAAGTTGCAAAAGTTGAAGTTTCTTCCATCTCCAATCTCTTGATTGTTGTCATCGGTGTTTCAATATTATTAGTGCTAATAATAATATTGACTTTAATTGGAGTACTGGTATTACTTTATTTTTATCGAAAGAATTCCAGGTATTATGATTATACTTTCTACGTTTTAATATTGTTTCTAAAAATCTAATTAATATTTTATTTAATTATTAGATCGCAAACTTCTGAAACTGATGATTACGAAAAATCAAAACTAATGACCCATGTAAGTTTTTACATGAAATTAATCACCAATTTGCATTATTGTATGAATTATTATATTAAAAAACAAATACAGTATAACGAATATGAACATCATGATTATTAAAAACAAATGATTACAGTATAAATTTTAACTAAATAATGTTGATTGGTATTTATATCAATCAATTAACAATTAATAATGTATTACAATATTTAATTTTTAGAGTGATGCAAACTTATTGAACGGTTATTCAACAACTCCTAATTTCACATGGAAGATCGATGGGATCAGTCAAATGATAAAGGATGATCAGGGATTTGAGTTATTTAGTCAAACATTTGATTTAAGTGAATATCCTTACAAAGTTCAAGTAAGAATTGCAAAAGCAGAAGTATCTAGCATCCAATTTCTATTAATACATAAGAATAAGAATGTAAAGGCATCTGCATTGCTTCCAGCATTAACTTTAAAAGCGAAAGATTTGAGTGGAAAAAATAGAGATATAGTGAGAAAACATCAGTTTTATTTTGATAGGGAATCGCAATTTATTATTCAGAATGATCGAAGATATCTTATTGGTAGCACTAAAATTATCAATTCCGACTACATTAATGAAGACTCGCTTACAATTGATATTTATGTTGAACCACCTAGAATTGCGAATACTTTTGTTTCAAATAATGGCAAATTAAGGTGGACAATTGATAATTATGGTGTAAAAAGACAGAATGAAATTGAGGGATTTATTAATGGATATGGGAGTCCATATTTCTATACGTCAGAAACAGGCTATAGAGTTCAAGTTAAAATTTTCTTAGATGGGCTATTTGGTATGAAAGGCAAAGGGTTAACAGCTGTAGTTAAATTTTTAACTGGTAAAAATGATTCATTATTGAGCAATGCATTTAAGCATAAAACAACTATCACTCTAATAAATCAATCAGGTTCAACATCGAACTTTATTGACAAAATAGCACAAAAAGAAATCAAGAATCGTTATTTTCTTCATCTATTATCTCATGAGGATATTAAAAGTAAAGGTTATCTTAAAGATGACTGCTTATCATTAGAAATCGATATTCAGAGATCGTAGTTGCTATGTATTTGTATAGAGTGTAAATAATTTTATACGGTAGTATCAAAAAGATACAGAAAATAAGGGGTTTGTTAGTATTTCTTAAGGATGGAATTGTTTAATACATTTTTTAAGGATCATGTTAGTGAATGGCATTGTAAATAGTCCGAAATTAAGTGTTTTAACAAGGATTTTAATTTGTTATGTCCTAGTGAATATTAAGTGGGACAAACAGACATAAAATAGTTATTTTGTTTTACAAATTACAGTTGTTAAATTTAATTTTGTTTATGTTGTATTCAGTTTTTAATTTACAACTAAATATAATTTAAAAGTTTTGTCTTAAAATATATTTCGTTGTTCAACTATCAAGTGTTGTTTACAATTTGTTTTTATGGCTGAAACGTCTTAAGATTAACGAGATTGCAATATTAACAGTATTTTAAACAAAGATGATTAAATAAGATATGTTTGACTTACAAAGTCATACTGTACAATACCAATATTAAATACAGTAACAAAAACCAAAAAATATTTCCACCAGATATTTTCAAAAATAATATTTTAATTAAATTATTAATGAAATTTAACTTTAATTGTGAATGTATTTGTGCATTTTACTGTTAAACAATCGGTTAATTTATTGCACTTTATGTACAAACAAGATTTTGGAAACAAGATGATGGCACTGCATAGTTATAATATCAACAATTAGATCGAATAAAAATGGCTGATAATATAAGAAGCTATTAGCGAAATTGGCTGATCAGTCTGACGTTACTAACAAATGAAAGCACAACTTAAGACGTACATTGAAAATAGGCCCGCTTTTCAGCTTAAATAACACAAAATCGTAAGCGTCAGACAATTAGGTTGGCTTTATATTTATAGTCAGTCATGTCTACGTGTAAATAATCGCTTGTGTGTTACACGTGTTAGAGTGTGATGAACGCAAAAACGGATTTTAATTAATTTTTAGTTAATTATAATGAATAATATTAATGATTATTATTGTAGAAGATAGTGTTTATATACAAAAAAAGAATAATGTGTCGGTTTGGATCGGAAATGGATGAAAAGAAAAAGAAAATGCAGAACAACTGGGCAGCCTGGAAATCGTATCAAAGGTAAAAATCAAGAAAGGTTTCTTTTCATTCAGCGAGTTATTATTAATTTATATTGAGATTACAGTGGTTATACCAGGTTTTTTACGAAATTGAAGCACTGGTTTTTACAATGCTTACAAAGAAACGAGATCATGGAGTTTAAAGTTTCCCGTTTAGAGAATAAACACATTCAGTACCAGAATGTTATTGTTTGTTGACTGAATCTTTGTGTTTAGGTTGTATTGTTGCATATAAAACAGAAGCTTCTTGTGGGATGAATTGACTTGAATGAGGAATATATAAAGATGATCGATTTCTTGTGATTGTTACTTGAGTGTAAATCACTTCTGTGTTTGCTTGAGGTAAAACTTCAGCGTTTATTTTGAGGTAAAACTGCTGGGTTGATCTCCTTTAAAAACAAAAACTAACATTTAATATGACGGGAACATTTACTTTAATGGGAAATCTCTGCAATCTTGTTTAAAATTTAAATTTCATCAATTTTAGATTTGGTTACCATTTTCAGTCGTTTTGTGGTTTTAATAACTTTACAATAATTGTGAAATCTAACTTACATTATAGATTGACTGTGGTTGAGTCTGAGTTTCATTTGTGGTTCCAACATTCGTGTATGTTGGTTCTCCTGAATTTAAAACTGACATTTGAATTCCAGTAGGTTCTTGTGAATTTACTGCAATGCTGCTGCTGCTGTTGTTGGTATTTGGTGGAACTTGTG
Organism: Helicorthomorpha holstii; assembly: GCA_013389785.1. Classification (NCBI taxonomy): domain Eukaryota; kingdom Metazoa; phylum Arthropoda; class Diplopoda; order Polydesmida; family Paradoxosomatidae; genus Helicorthomorpha; species Helicorthomorpha holstii. The sequence continues at coordinate 1,872,021 of JAAFCF010006680.1, read as the reverse complement.
GGTTGGTGTAAATTGTGAAACATTTGTGAATAGACAATGCAAAAGTTAATGATTTTTAATTTCTTTTTTTTTTTTTTTTGGATTTGAGTGGTTTTACCTGATTCAACTTTGGATAACTTCATTTTTAAGTAAATTGCTGCAGCAAGAAGCAATATTGTTACGACGCTGGCAATTGATAAATAAACCACTAATCTAAGTTCTTAAAATATCAATTAAAGTATTAGTACAGTATTATAAAATTTTTTAACTTTTTATGGAATTTACTTATGGGCTCAACGATAGACATTTGTTGAACGGCAGTAGGTACAGTTGATGTATTACCAGTCTGTAAATTTTGCGTAGTAAATGTTGTAGTAACTAAAGTTGGTGATGAAGTGGAATTAAGATGAACTGCATTGTAAAGTTGTAAATTATACATAGCCAATGTATATTCCTTGTCAGTTTTTGTGTTTGTTTTTGAGCTACAAATCCATGTAGTTTCTTCTAATGATGTAATATTGTCGATTTTAATTGAACAATCGGTAGTATTGATTCCGTTGAGTCCATCAGTGTATTGGTATCTGTATTTAAAAAGAATAATCGATCCATTTCTTTTCCACGAACAATCTACATTTTCTTCTGTCTTGCAATGAAGTTTTGCACGACTCTTTAAAGCTGAAATTTATTATTAATATTATTTTTAAATATTTTAATATTTGAAAAATTGAACCTGTTATGTTAAGGATTTTGTTGACATGTCCATAGCATTCTAGTAAATCCGAGTATTTTTCTGAGGTTGTGTTCGTATAAATTGAGCAATCTTTAGTGTCTTTTGTTTTTCCATTTAAGTAATTGTAATTGAATGATATAATGTTGATTGTATTTCCATTTCGTTGCCATAAACAATCAACTTTATAACTAAATTTACACGAACAAGTTCTTATGTCTTTGGTTTTAATAAGTTTGTAAGGAGCAGAAAGTTTTACTGTTTGACAAATGCCTATTCAAACAAATACATTTAGTAAGTGAATGAGGTAATTACGTTTATTTGTGATACTAAATATAATAGCAATATAAGTTATACATTACCTGAATGGTATTGATAAAAGCAGAGAAAGATGAACATTAATTTAATTCTCATTTTGTGTTGTTGTGAGTTACTTTTTCCATTGCATTTTAAAATGAAAATGAATTTGACACTTTTTTATTTTGGTCTCTCGTTTATCACATTTGGTCGTACTATTGGCTGTTTGTGTAAATACAGTGAATTCTCGTTAACACGAATTCGACGGGACCGAGATTTTTGTTCGTGTTAACGGGGTTTTGTGTTAACGAACACATGCAAAATCTAATATATATTGGCCAAAATGACATTTTTTAGAGTAAATCATATTTAAACTCGCTATTCCCATCATATTTGAAACATTATTCACATCATAATAGATACAAAATTAACATTTCATAATATTATGCATTTTGTGCATTCATATGCATGTATGCATTTCAGAAAAAACAACTCAATTTGAATTTTTTTTTATAAAAACAAACAAAAAATGTATTGAATTTGTATTTGTTTTTATAAAAACGTTAAAACTTAACAAAATCCCGATTTTCTATACATTTTCGCCGACGATATATGAAATTTTTCATTTGGAGAAGCAAAATTTGTTCGTGCAAACGGGGTTTTACTTCGCGTTAACGAATAAAAAATTGATGGGAAAGCCTATACTGTAGTTCGGGACCGCAATGTTGCTTCGTGTTAACGAGAAATTCGTGGTAACGGGGTTCGTGTTAACGAGAATCCACTGTATTAGTATCTACAGTATATATTTGCAATATGATAAGTGGATTTCAGTAAATTTTAAATGTATTGCTGCACTATTTTTACCATGTTAGTCGAAATAACGTTTAAAAGTAAAAACGAAATTTTCATTTTAGTCGACTAATTAAAAGTTTTAATCAACTTTGTCATTTAAAAACTTAGCGTTTAAAATTTACCAACTTGGAAATTTCAAAATTCAACATTTTGAGATTCTGAGAACTTGTAACTTAGTATTTATTAGAGATCATTAAAAACGTCTTTCACAATAGAAAAAAAAAAATAAAACTTGTTATTATGAGATTGCATAACCATAATTATTATGAATTACTTTCATTACTAGTTTTTATTTAGTAATCGTTTCATAGTCGACTTTTTCATACAAATGGTGTTTGAATTTGACAGCTCCTTTTTTATTTATATGAATAGGAAGTAAATATCCATCATTATCAGTTGTACTGTGATTGCCAATAAGAGTTGGTATTAAGTATCCATCACCATCAACTCCATTGTTGCTTGTTAAGGAATTGGGAACAACTGGGGTATCATTCTCAGTTAAAATGCTAATTTCCGGTCTATAAAGTTCCAATAAATTTAAATTGGTTAAATTAAAGATAAAGTTTAAGCTATTGTATACAGTTACCTTGGAGCATTTTGTGGTTTAGAGCAAGAATTTCTAGTGCAAATTGTAATTGCAATGATAACTGCAAGTGTTATAATTGAAGTCAATATGTAGATAATCAGGCGTTCATTTAAATCAACTGAAAGTAGTAAAATCAGCTAATTATATTTACATTTAATTAAGTTAGTTTAGTTTACTTGGTGGTATTGACATCGTTGGTTTCTCATTTGAATGGACTTCAGGTATTATTGCAGTGGATGTTGTTTTATCAGCATTATTTCCACTCTGTAAATTGTAGATAGCTAATGTATATTCCTTGGTAATTTCTGCATTTGTTTTTGAGAAACAAATCCATTGTGTTTCATCAAGTAATGTAACGTTGGTAATTGTAATTGAGCAGTCGGTAACATTGTGTCCATTATGTTCACCAGTGTATTGATATCTCTGAGAAATATGGATGACCAAGTCATCTCTTTTCCACGAACAATCAACGTTTTTTTCCGATTTGCAGTTTAATTTTACTGAATTATCTGACACTGAGATTACCACGTTAGTTAGTTGATTTAATTATCTTTATGAGAAATATTTTACCAATTATTTTAGGAATTTCTTCAATAGATCCCATACATTCCAATGACTCTTGATCGGTTTTGTAGTTTTGTGATGAACGTATATAAATTGAACAGTCTTTAACATTATTTGATTCTCCATTAACGTAATTGTAATTAATTGCTTTAATGTTGATGGTAGTTCCACTTCTTTGCCATAAGCAATCAACTTTATAAGTAAATTTACACAAATAAGTTATTCTGTCTTTGGATTCAATGATTTTGTATGGTGAAGTAAGTTTAAATGTTTCACAATTACCTATTGAAATTATATCATTCATTAATTGTGATAATTCATCAATAGTTATACTGTACATAATTGCAATGTGTTCATTACCTGAGTTGAATTGATAAAAACAGAGAAAGATGAACATTAGTTTAATTTCCATTTTCTTTTTCTGATGTAAGTTGCTTTACGCATTGCATTTTTTTAAAAAATGAAACTAAATTTCACATTTTCTGTTTAAGGGTTTCTTATTCGTATGTCTTTTAAGAAATGCTATTGGAGGTTACAAGACTTTTCAGTTTGTGTAAATACGAGTATTTGTATTTATATTATGATAAGTGGATTTAGATATTTTCTTGTAAGGTTATTACATTTTTCTTTGCCAGGTTAATCAAAAGCAAATATTTTGCTAAAGTGATAACTGAATATTTTCACTTTTACTGATAATATAATAAGGCGATTTTATGTTTGTCTTAATTTTTTTCAAAAGTAATGAATAAAAATCATTTCACCTGAAAATGATACACTAACATCAGCTCAAACTGAAAATGATACCTTTGAAATTTCATTAAAATAAATTAATTAATTGTTGCCAAACTATTATTAATTCGATATGGATTAGTTACTGAGCTATTAACATCTGGTTTTCTGTTTAGTTGTGCTATATATTGGGTGATATTTTATAATACTTTTATGCCAGTTTGTAATAGGTGATCTATAACAAAATACTGTAATACAGAGTGAACGAAAGATGACCTCATCCCGTATGTGACACCATCTAGTGGCATGTTAAAAATCTCAAAGTTTCTTTTAAGAGTAACGCATCATTGGATAGCCTTCAAATTCAGTAAAAATCGAATTACATATATTCAAAATTAAATTATGAAGCTCAATTAAAATTAATTTTTTATTACACTTTTTTTCCAATAGGTTTTTTTATTATTTTTTTAATTGGTTTTTATTATTTTAAAATAAAACAGAAATAAAGTTTAAATTTTTTTTAAACGCAATATTTTTACTTTATTGGCACATAAATTCTGCACTTAATTGGCAACTTGGTTTTTTTGTAATGAAACGATTAATTCACAGTCAGTGCAATTTTAGTTTAAAAAGTCTTTTTTACAACATAATTATAAAAATCAAAAAAAAATCACACGTAAACCAAATGGAGCGATTTAAATTTATTAAAATATATGGATAAAATTACAAGTGTGATAATAAAAATAAATGTAAGCAAAGTCATCATTTGTTTACAAAAAATTGTTTTTATTTAATTCTAAACATCCTTGTAAAAAGTTTATTTTGGCTATTTTCTAATGGCTATCACTAGATGGTGCTACATGTATCTTTGGGTACGTGACATTAAGTTTAGTTTGCGCCAAGAATTGCATTGGGTCTATGGATGATCTACTTACGGTCCGCTCATTGTCCGCTCACCTGATCGCTCCAAAGCCAATCCCAAAAGTTTGCAAGCGCTCAGTGTAAAGTACGACTCATGTCTTTGTATGGGTTCTAGGGGTATACGTCGCCAGGGAAATGTAGCCAGTAACATGACGTAGAAAGCCATGACGCGGAAATAGATCACCTTTGTATAAGTTTATCTCCCAATTTAAACTAACCTAAACTAACCTAATCTAAAATTATTTAATCTAACCTAACCTAATCTAAAATTATTTAATCTAACCTAACCTATTTTAATCTAACCTAACATCATTAATTGTGAAAACGAAGGTGACCAATAACTGGCTACATTTCCCTGGCGTCGTATACCCCGGACACCCTTTGTATGTGGTAAAATAACTTTACCTATTTTTAACTAACCTAACTTAGAAAAATGATTAGATTAACCTGACATAATCTAACCTAATTAAAACGAAAGAAATTATAAAAACGTCTCAGTGGTGGGTTTTCTAAACGTAAAAGACGTATAGCGATATTTTGTTAGTGATACGAGTAGTGAGCAGAAGTTGAGCTTAAGCTGTAGCTTAACCGTGAGCGATCTTAAGCAGGTCATCCATAGACCCCATGCAAATCCTTAGCACAAGCTAATGGCTTCTTATACCGGGTGATCGAAAGATAAAACTATCCCATAACTAACACCATCTAGTAGTATTTTAAAAATCTCAATTTTTTTAGTAGAGTAAAACCGTCTTAAATTAAAATTTTAATTGAACTTTACATCTTAAATTTTTAATGAATGTGAAGGCCATCCAAGTCGGTTTTACTCTACTAAAAAAAGTGAGATTTTTAAAATACTACTAGATGGTGTTAGTTATGGGGTAGTGTTATCTTTCGATCACTCTGTACATGTAACGCTCCTTGCAAAGTCGACCTTTAAGGTCGACTTTCCAAGAAAGCGTGTACCCACTGCGGCTACACCCCAGCGTCTGCATATTTTCATCTGCACTGACAAAGCGGCTGTGCGCGCTGCATTAGCCCAAGGGGCTACTTGCAACAAGCGTGGATTTGTTTAACTTGAAAATTCAGTGTAGAATTGATTTCTACTATTAAAAATATATAAAATGAATCGTAATTTGAAATTGGAATGTTTATACTCAATATATGAAGAACTTGTTCATGAAATATTTTAACAGTTATATAGATTTACTGTAAATTGGAAATATTTTTGCTTGAATTATCTTTTTACATGTGGTTAATGAT
>JAAFCF010006680.1:1828556-1856106 GCA_013389785.1 Helicorthomorpha holstii | reverse complement strand
AGCAGACATCAGACATCTTAGGCATACGGCCTACTCGGATACGATACTAGTGAGGCGCTCAAGAGTCTAGTCATTCTCAGGCGCATACTCCAAGGGTATTCGTATTCCTCGTCTACGTTCGAGCACAGTAACTCGTCGTCAGGCATTAGAGCGCTTAGGCTCATCGTCAACATCCGAGTCCTCAGATACATATCCGAGCACTCGGACATCGTACATATAGGGGTAGTTGGACTCCTAGTACACATCATAGCAGAGTCTTGTGACTCTTGGTCAACGCAGACACCTCGGACGCATCGTGCAGACATCCGAGGCATCTAGCTTACCAACCCTCCTCGGATACAGATATACATCCGAGGACCCCGTGAGAGACTGCTAGCGCTCTCACAAACCCGTAGCGCCCTTCAATTAACAAGGCCCCCGCTACAACGTGGTGTAATCACGTGGTCTAGCAGACAAAAACGCTAGCATTCGGCGTTCACACTGCTCTCCGAGGAGTGCTGCCGCAGCCGCCAGAGCAGACGATCTTTTGCGCCAGAGCAGACGATCTTTTGCGCCAGAGCAGACGATCTTTTGCGCCAGAGCAGACTATCTTGTGCGCAGCTGCGCACAGACGCCAGACATGCTCTTGGAAAGGGGGTAGGTAGAAAAGCATTGAAGGAGTGCCACGCTGTGGACAAACGCAGCCGCAAACGCTCCTTGCAAAGTCGACCTTAAGTTCACCCTGCTGCGGCAACGTAACATCAGTTTGCAACGAAAAGATCACTCTGCAACTAAGCTCCGAAGATTTTTGTTTTCCGACTCTATCTTGTGCTGGTAGTATTAAAGTGTACTGGCTTTAAAAATTTGGAATATTTCTATACCTAACTATGAAAACAAATGGATTAATTTTTCTTGTTATTCAACTAACAAGTAAGTTTTAATTTAATGGTATACAGTATTTATTACGGTAGTTAAAATTGTAAAAGGGAAAACTTAAAATTGATGTACAAATATTTAGTGTAAAACTTGATAAAAATTTAATTTGTTGAAACTCTGTGGAAAAAAAGTGACCATATATTAAATTCAAAGCATTGTTATATCATTAAATGACCAACAATCTTTTTAAATGATAATTACAGTATGTCAAGTAGACTGAAAATGGTATGCTTTTCACATCCCACAGTATTCAATATGGCCCACTGTAGAATAAGAAAAACACACCACATTCAACAGCGCCCAGACATTTTCGGCAAAAACGACGCGATTGATTAGGTGTGGTTTCACGACATCGGTGCGACAGGGGCGCCATCTTTTGAGATACCGATAAAACTAATATTGTAAATGTAATTACAGTGGATTCTCGTTAACACGAAGTCGACTGGATCGAGATTTGTTTTCGTGTTAACGGGGTTTTGTGCTAACGAACACATGCAAAATCTAATACTGTATATATCGGTCATAAACTGGCATTTTTTTTAGAGTAAGTCACATTTAAACTCACTATTTACATCATATTTTAATCACTATTTCCATCATATTTTAATCACTATTTCCATCATATTTTAATCATTATTTACATCATAATAAATACAAAATTAACATTTCAAAATATTATGCATTTTGTGCATTCAAATGCATGTATGCATTTAAGAAAAAACAACGCAATTTTAATTTTTTTTATAAAAACAAACAAAAAATGTATTGAATTTGTATTTGTTTTTATAAAAACAATAAAACTTATCAAAATTTTGATTTTTTCTACATTTTCACCGACGATTAATGAAATTTTTCATTTGGAGAAGCAAAATCAGTTCGTGTTAACGGGGATTTACTTTGTGTTAACAAATACAGTATCATACTGTATTTGGTGTTAATGAATAAAAATTGTATGGGAAAGCCTATACTGTAGTTTGGGGCCAAAATGTTGCTTCGTGTTTTTTTGAAATTTGTTCAGAAATTTGTGTTAATGGCGTTCGTGTTAAGGAGAATCCACTGTAACACAATTAAAAGCGGTCATTAATTAGAAAATTAACGTTTTATTTGTAGAATTTATGCTTCGAACTCTCTTAAACTGTAAGTTGAACGTTAACATAACTGTCAAATACAGTAGCTATTATTTTTAGAGTGAATAGCAATTTTTATAATCGAAATAATTTACGCAAAATCTTTGAATTTTTTAAATATTGGTCTCCCAGGGCCTTCATAATCCTTGCAGCAACGCGCAAATTTGATACAATATTGGTACAATTTCAAAACTAATACCAGTACCTAAATTAAATTTTTTTTACTAATTTTATACTTATTTAGGCGACTTTTAGCTATTATTACTATTTGAAAAAAAGTGCAGTCGTATCAATAATTTCTGTATTAACTGTATAACGTGACTGAATTTAATGAACTTACTGAATATAATGTGTATGAAACTTTAGTAGACATTTATATCAAATAAAGCCTTGATGTCCGGTCATTTTCCAAAACCAAAATTTCTAATCAAAAGAATTTAATGGTCATAATAAAATGTACGGAATTAATTTTGTTAAATAATTAAATAAATGCGCTTTACACATGTGAATTTGTGTTTTAAAGAAAGCTAATTGAATTTTTTTAGATTTTGCAGTTGGGATTGAGATAATTAAGCAGCCAGAAGATGTTTCAGCGATTGAAAGAGAAAAAGTTGAATTGATTTGCACTTTCAACACTGAAGTTTATTGCGCCTGGTTTAAAAATGGAAAACATGTCACTGTAACTGGTCGATACAAATATATTTCTAATGATGGTCAATCAACAACGGATTGCAGTATCACAATCAACCCACTGACGATGGACGATAATAGATCGTCATGGCAATGTAGTAATATGGCAGATTCATATGGAAATACTGTTGTCAAATCACATACAGTTCTGATCAATGTTCAAGGTATTGTTAATAATATTAACCTTTCTATTTTCTATTCAAACTTATTATGAAAAGTTTTAATGTTTTTATCAGAAATTCAAATTCAGAAACAGCCTATGAACGTTTCAGCTGTTGAAAGTGAAACCGTGGAACTGGAATGCGTGTTTAACACACTAGTTGAATGTATTTGGTACAAAAATGGATTGGAAGTTGATATAAATGGACATTATCAATATAAAGACAGAATTGGAAATGAATTAACAGCTGATTGTAGCATCATCATCAATTCAGCTGAAGCGAATGACAATGGACAATGGAAATGTAGCAATAGTGATGAACAGAAGATCTCTACAGTTTTCTCAAATACAGTTTTGCTTAATGTTGAAGGTTCACTCATCAACGTTTTTTTTAAATAAAGTTCTTAAAATTAACATTTTAAATTCTATTTAATTTAGCTTTGAAAATTTTAAAAAATCCAAAAGTATTATCATCGATGTCGTTTAGAGATACTGTTCACTTGGATTGTGAATTTAACACTAAAGTTGATTGCAATTGGATGAAAGATGGAGAAGTAATGAATGTAGATGAGTATTACATGGACCATTCAACACGAGGAAAGAATACAAGACATTGTTCAATTAGTTTCTTGATGGATAAACAAATCTATGAAGGTGGTTGGATTTGTAGCAACAAGATCAACAATAACCTAAAAACACACATACAATCACAAGCTGCTCAAGTAAAACTCCTAGCTATCAATGACGATTTGAATGAGATCGATGAAGTTAAAATTTCTTCCATTTTGAAATCTAATAAAAAGTTTCTTGTCATCGGTTCTTCGTTCATCTTAGTGTTAATATTAGCGTTGACTGTAACTGGATTATTAATTTATTTAAATCGAAACAAAATTTGGCCAAGGTATTATTATTATACGTTTTACGTTTTTAAAAATGTAATTAATATATTTTGTTTGGATTGTTTAGTGGAAAGCAAACTGAGAAACCTAATGATGAAGAAAACGAAGAACTAATAATTCAAGTAAGTTTTTGCGTGAAATGAATCACCAATTAACATTATTGCATAAATTATTATATTAAAAGCAATTCTAGTATAACAAATAAAAGGCATAGATTAGCAAACTGAATCAATCAAATTTTTTTAATTTTGCCAAATGTCAAATTAGTATAATTTTGTTTACGAGCAATATACATATAACTAAATAATGTTTATTGGTATTTATATCACACAATTCAATGGATGCTTAACAATTATTTAATAGTGTATTATTTTACAATATTCAATATTTAGGTTAATGGAAACTTATTGAACGGTTATCGAAAGGCTTTCACAATATGAAAGTCCATATTTCTACACATCAGCACAAGGCTATAGAGTTCAGTTTAAAATTTACTTAAATGACAGAATGACTTTAATGGCAAAGGGTTAACAGCTGCAATTAGATTTTTAACTGGTAAAAATGATTCTACATTGAGCAATGAATTTGAGCATAAAACAACTGTCACCATAGTCAACAAAACTAGTGAAACGTCAAACTATATTAAGGAAGAGATTCAAACTGAAATCAAGAATCACTATTTTCTTCATTTATTATCTCACGAAGATATTGTCAGTAAAGGTTATCTTAAAGATGACTGCTTATCATTGAAAATCGATATTCAGGAATTGTAGTTGCCATGAATTTATGTATATTGTATATAGTAGAGTATACAGTATATTGTGCCTTGTGTTTCAATTACAACAAAGATATTTAAAAGTCTTTTTGTCAGGATTTTTTATGGAATTGTGTAAAGAATTTTATAACGACCTTGTTAGAGAATGGTAGTGTAAATAGTCTGAAATTAAGTGATTTAATTTAACAAGGAATTCAGTTTGATATGTCTTGATGAAAGTTATGTGGGGCAAACAGACATGAAGTGATTATATTGTTGCACAAATTATAAACAATATTTAAATTAAATTTGTTTCTTGTTGCATTGAGTTTTTAATTTACAACTAAGTTTTGTTTACAATGTATTTAACTGTTGAACTGACAGATGTTGTTTACAATTTATTTTTATGGCTGAAAAATGTACTCCTAAGAAAAACGAGATTGCTAAGTTAACAGTAATTTTAAACAAAGATGATTAAATAAGTTAAGTTTGACATAATGTTGTGACTTTCACTACCGCAAACTTTTAAAGTTATGTTGTACCATACAGTGCGGTCAATACCAATATAGAATAATAATAAAAATCAATTAAATTTTCCATTAGATACTTTCAAAAATAAATTTTAATTACAATATTTTTTTAATTTTATTATTAATGAAATTTAACGTTAATTTGAAACCAATGCGATTAATTTTCATTTCTTTATTAATTTTCAATACGAGATGGTTGCTTGCTACATAAGAATATACTTATTATTTTAATGTCGTTAATTTAATTTAAAGTAAATTAACTAAAAATAATTAAAAGATATTAAAATATCAATATTTGATTAAATTTTTACACTTTATGTACAAATAAGTTTTGGAAATTGAGAATGTTGGCACTGCATAGTTATAATATCAATAACAACTAGATCGATTAAAAAAGGCTGATTATATACGTGGCTATCAACAAATTAATCAGATCTGTCTGACATAAGTTACAAACAACACCACAACTTAATATATACATAAAAATAGGCCCGCCTTTCAGCTTTACTAACAACGCAAAATCTTAAACGTCAGACAGTTAGTTTTGTATTCTATTCAGTGAATCATTACTGTGAGTGTTGCTGTTGGGATGTGTTGAACGCAAAAACGGCTTTTAATTAATTTTTAGTGAATTATAATGAATAATATTAATGATTATTATTATAGAAGATAGTCTGTATAAACGCAAAATGAATTATGTGTCTGTTTGGATCGGAAATGGACGAAAACAAGAAGAAAATGCTGAACAACCAGAAAACCAGGAAATCGTTTCAAAGGTAAATCAATGAAGTTTTTGTTTAATTCAGCGCGTTATCATGATTAAGTTACTGTATGTTGAGTAGTAAGTAAGTGGTTAAGTATTTATTGAATAGTAAATGAATATGTTACAGTGGTTATACAGAGTCTTTTTCGAGATTGGAGCAGACGAGACCATGGAGTACAAATTTTCCCATTTAGAAACTAAGCGTTTACAATATCAGAATGTTAATCTTTGTTGGTTGAATCTTTGTGTTTTGGTTGTATTGTTGCATATATAACAGAAGCATCTTGTGGGATGAATTGACTGGAAGGAGGAATATATAAAGATGATCGATTTCTTGTGATTGTTACTTGAGTGTAAATCACTTCTGTGTTCACTTGAGGTAAAACTTGAGGGTTGATTTCCTTTAAAAATCAAAAACTAACAGTTAATATTTCATGTATCATTTGCTTTGTGGTCTTAAACTCTTAATAATTGTGAAATCTAACTTACATTATAGATTGACTGTGGTTGAATCTGGGTTTCAATTGTGGTTCCAACATTCGTGTAGATTGGTTCTCCTGAATTTAAGACTGACATTTGAATTCCAGTAGATTCTTGGGAATTAATGGCAATACTATTGTTGTTGTTGTTGGTATTTGGTGGAACTTCAGTTGTAGTGTAAGTTGTGAAACCTTTTTAAATAGACAATGCAAACGTTAATAACTTTTAAGAATTTGTTTTGAGTGGTTTTACCTGATGTAACTTTGGTCAACTTTATTTTTAAGTAAATTACAGCTGCAAATAGTAATATGGCTATGGCACCAGCAGTTGATAAGTAGGTCACCAATCGACGTTCTTAAAATATCAATAAAAGTATTGGACATTGTTATAAATTCTTAGCTTTTTATGGAATTTACCTAAGGGCATTTTGGTTAAGTTTTGATTGGCAGATGGTACAGTTGTAGCATTATCAGATTTATTACTAGTCTGTAAATTGTGCTTAGTTAATGTTGTTGTAACCAAAGTTGGTGATAAAGTAGAATTAAGACTGGTTGTATTACAAAGTGTTAAATTATAGATCGCAAATGTGTAATCCTTGTCCAAATTTGTATTTGTTTTTGAGCTACAAATCCATGTTGTTTCATCAATTGATGTTACATTATTGATTGTAATTGAGCAATCGGTAGTATTGATTCCTTTATGTCCATCATTGTATTGGTATCTGCCTCCAATAAGAATAATCGATCCATTTTTCTTCCACGAACAATCCACTTTTTTTTCTGATTTGCAATCCAACGTTATTATAGATTGACTTAATGCTAAAATTTATCATTGATATTATTTTTAATGATGTAATATTTGAAACATTGAACCTGTTTTGGTAGGTATTTTCTTAACAAATCCAATGCATTGTATTAAATTCAAATGCTTTTCTGAATTTGAGGTTGAATTCTTGTAAATTGAACAGTCTTTAGTGTCGTTTGGTTTTCTATTTACGTAATTGTAATTGTATGTCTTAATGTTGATTGCAGAACCATTGCTAAGCCATAAACAATCGACTTTATAATTAAATTTACACGAATATGTTACGTTGTTGTTGGTTTCAATAAGTTTATAAGGCGCTGAAAGTTTTAACGTTTGACAAATACCTGTTGAATTTACATTTATTACAGTAAATTGAGTTCATTTGTTAAACTAATTATAGCAATATAAGTGATACATTACCTGAATGACATTGATAAAAACAGAGGATGATGAAAATGAATTTAATTCCCATTTTGTATTGTTACTTCTTCCATTGCATTTGAAAATGAAACTGAATTTGACATTTTTTATTTTGGTTTCTCATTTATTGCATTTGTCATGCTATTGGTTGTTTGTGTAAACATTAGTATTTGTATATTTGCACTATGATAAGTGACTTTGAGTAAGTTTTTATGTAACTTTATACTATTTTTACCCTGTTGAAATAACGAGCAAAAGTAAAAGCGAAAATATTTTCACTTTCGTCCACTAATTACAATTGTTAATTAACTTTGTCGTTTCATTAAAATTAACAATAAGAATTACTTATAGGATTGTCAATATTAGTAACTGCAAGAACTTTAAAAATTCAATTTTTTAAGAAGCTGGGAACTAATAATTATTAGAAAAATTTTATTTGTTAATTGCTAACATCAATTGGTAAACTAATTAAGAAAAGACAGCTTTGTTAACAGCTTAAAGTCACGTTTCTTATGATAGAAAAAAAATAAAATGTAATATTTGCCATTGGAACTTGATAGTTTTAGTTTGATCATTTTATTGATTATCAATTCATAACTATATTGATCTTTTACAAATATTTTAAAAAATTGACAAAATGACATTCGGTCTAAATCAAATGTTAAGCCAATTGCTGTTAATTGCATACTGTTGTACGGTAGTTTCATCCATTACTTTTTAATGGGCAATTTCTTAATAGCAGCGTAATTAATTTTTTCATATAAATGATGTTTAAATTCAACAGTTTCTTCTTTATTTGTATTGATTGGAAGTAAATATCCATCTTTGTCTGTTGCACTGTGATTGACTGTAGGAGTTGGTATTAAGTATCCATCACCATCAACTCCATTGTTGCCAGTTAAGGAATTAGGAACAACGTCTGTATTATTCTCAGTTAAATTGCTAATTTCATGTCTAAAAAGTCACAAGGAACTGTTTAAGTTAAAGATAAAGTTTCAGCTATTGTATAAAATTACCTTGGAGCATTTTGTGGTTTAGAGCAGCATTTTATAGCACATTTTATGATTGCTATAATTGCGGCCAGTTGTAATATGATGGCACCAGCAATTGATAGAGGGATCACTAATCGACGTTATTAAAATATCAATAAAAGTGTTAGACATTTTATAAATACCATAACTTTTTATGGAATATACTTAAGCGATTATTGATCAGGTTTTCATTACCAGACGATACAGTTGTTGCATTATTACCAGTCGGTAATTTGTACGTAGCTAATCTTGTAACCAAAGTTGGTGATGAAGTGGAGTTCAGATGCGTTGTATTAGAAAGTTGCAAATTATAAATAGCTAAAGCATGTGTATTGTTTATTTTTGTATTTGTTGTTGAGCTACAAATCCATATTGTTTCATCAATTGACGTTACATTGTTGATTGTAATTGAGCAATCGGAAGTATTGGTTACGTTGTGGTCAGTAGTGTATTGGTATCTACCTCCAATATGAATAATCGATTCATTTCTTTTCCACGAACAATCCAATGTTTCTTTTGACTTGCAATCCAATTTTACAGATTGCTTTAAAGCTGAAATTTATCATTAATTTAACATTTTTGTTTATATAATATTTGAATCATTTAACCTGTGTTGATAAGGATTCTATTAACAAATCCATAGCATTCTAGTAAATCCGATAGTTTTGCTGAAGTTGATGTTGAATTAGTTGTGATGGAGCAGTCATCAGTGTAGGTTGATTTTCCATTTAAGTATTTGTAATTAAATGATTTCATGCTAATTGCAGTTCCATTGATTTGCCATAAACAATCAACTTTATAATTAAATTTACAAGAGTATGTTCTTCTGTCGTTGGTTTCAATAAGTTTGTAAGGCGCAGAAAGTTTTACTGTTTGACAAATGCCTGTTAACATAAACTAAATTTAGTAATTAAGCTGATTTGTAACACTAAATATAATAATTGTAATGAAATTTTTTATTACCTGAATGGCATTGATAAAAACAGAGAAAGATGAAAATGAATTTAATTCCCATTTTCCATTGTCAGTTACTTCTTCCATTGCATTTTAAAAATGAAACTGAACTTGACATTTTATTTTGTAATGGTTTCTCATTCGTAAATCATTTAAGAAATCATATGGGCTGTTATAAGAATTTTCAAATATTAAGTGTAAATATTAACAATTTTGTATTTGAATTATGATAAATGATTCAATAGTAGACTGTGTTTCCGGAGCTTTCCGGCAAGTCGTCTATGAATCATCTTTATTTCAGTTTAGTTTTATTATCTTAAACTTCAACTTGTAGATTTATCGATGTTGGAAGTTTGGAATTGTGGCACTGCATAAATATAACAGGAATAATAATTAGACCTTTTAAAATTGGCTGATGCTATACGAAGTTATTATCAAAATAAACAGATCTGTCTGACGGACGACCATTACAGTAAAAAATGGATATAGATGATTGGGTCCGTCATATCAGCTTAAACAGCAATACAAAATTTTAAACGTCAGACAGTTAGTTTAGTATTCAGTGAATTGTCAACCTTGAATGAGTGTTGTTGTTGGGATGTTTTGAACGTAAAATAGGCTTTTCAGTTAAGTTTTAGTGAATTATTATAGATAATTTAACGACTAATGATGTATGAGACAGTTTTTATATGCTCAAAGGGATTATTTTATTTGTTTGAAACGGAAATGGATGAAATAGAAGAAGAAAATGCTTAACAATCTTAAAGCTTGAAAATCGCATCAAAGGTAAAAATCCATTGAGTTTTCTTTTAATAGGCGAATTTTCATGTAAATTATCATGATTAATTTATATCGATTGATAAGTGGTTACGGTTTTTTATTGAATAGTAATGAATAAATCTTAGTGGTTTTACTGGGTGCATTTCAAGATTGGATTATTGGTTGTTACAATGCCAACGAAGAAACGAGACTAAATCTGATCAATTCCAATGGCGAAGTTTCCCGTTTCTTTTTTTGTTATAAGAGGAACATCTTGTCATTCAGAAAATTACTAGGTAAACGCTATTATTTATTTTATTGTTTATTAGTTTTATTGTTATTCTTTGGTTGTATAGTTGCATAAATGACAGAAGGTTGATTGATCGTTGAATCGTTGGTATTATTTGTTGTGACACTTTGATTTCTGGTGATTGTTACTTGAGTGTAGATCACTTCTGTGTTTATTTGAGGTAAAACGTCAGCGTTTATTCGAGGTAAAACTTCAGGGTTGATTTGAGGTAAAATTTCAGGGTTGATTTCCTGTAAAAATTTAAATAGTAAGACTAAAAACTGTGACAATATTTAAGATCTTTTCTTATGAGTAATTCCTGTCATCATTTCATCACTTTACTGATAAATCTGTTTTCAATATATAACTTACATTATAGATTGGCTGTGGTTGAATTTGAGTTACATTTGTGGTTCCAACATTTGTGTAGTTTGGTTCTCCTGAATTTAAGACTGACATTTGAATTCCAGTAGTTTCTTGTGAATTTATAGCAATGCTGTTGTTGTTGGTATTTGGTGGAACTTCAGTTGTAGTGTAAGTTGTGAAACCTTTTTTAATAAACAGTGCAAACGTTAATGAGTTTTAGGAATTTGTTATGAGTGGTTTTACCTGATTTAACTTTGGATAACTTTATTTTTAAGTAAATTGCTACAGCAAATAGTAATATTGCTGCGACACCGGCAATCGATAAAGGAATCACTAATTGATGTTCTTAAAGTATCAATAACAACATAAGATATTGTTATAAACGTACCGGTATTTCTTTAAAAATTTGTGGAACTTACTTAAGTGATTATCGGTCGACGAATCATTTTGCTGAATAGTTGTTTGTAATTTGTCAGTAGTTGTTGTAGACAAAGTTGTTGATTCAGTGGACGTAGCTACATTATTAATTTGTAAATCATAAATAGCTAATGTGTTTTCTTTGCTGTTTTTTGTATTGACTTGTGAATTACAAATCCATGTTGTTTCATCAATTGATGAGACATTGTTAATTATAATGGAGCAATCGTTCACATCGATTCCATTGTGTCCATCAATGTATTGATATCTTTTGTCAATATTTATAAGAGTCCCATTTCTTTTCCATGAACAATCCAATTTTTCTTCTGATTTACAATTTAATTTTACTGAATTATCTGAAACTAAAAATTAAATGTTAATTTGTTTAGTGATTTAGTAATATTGGATGAATAATTTACCTGTTATTTTAGGAATTGTTGTAATTAATCCAATGCATTCTAGTAAATCGATATATTTTGTTGAACTTTGTGATGAATTCGTATAAATTGAACAGTCTTTAGTGTTGTGTGATTCTCCATTGACGTAATGGTAATTATTTGATTTGATATTGATTGTAGTTCCGTTTTTTTGCCATATACAATCAACTTTAAAATTAAATTTACACGAATAAGTTATTCTGTCTGTAGTTTGAATAACTTTGTGAGGAACAGCAATTTTCATAGTTACACAACTTCCTATTAATTTTATAACAAATAAAAACAGTAAATTTTAAATGAAATTGTCAATTACAGCACAATTTCATACTTTACCTGAATGAAAACCGTAAAAACATAATAACAAAATGCAGAGTAATTGTTTTCTCATTGCAAATAAACTTAAGCTTCAATGCATGTTAATGCTAAACTGTCAAATGATGTTTTGTATTTTGATTTTCATAATTGAATTCGAAAGTAAATGGCCAACGTCATCTAAGTAAATGAAGGTGTTAAATAAACTTAAAAGCTTATCAAAAATAGTTTATTTGCACTTTGAAGTTCACTATTTCTGTGTGTAAATTTGTAAAATAAAGTTCAATGTAGTTATTGAGAGTCAATGTATTGACTGTATCGCATTAGAAAGATATGCAAATGTTACATTTTAATACATGTCTAACTCATTTTTTTTGAAAATGTGACTTGATTCACTTTGCTTATGAACGACTCAAATAGTAAAACATACAATTTTTTATTTGCATTATGGTAACTGGATTTGAATATTTTCTTATAATTTTCTTATAAGCCAAGGTTTTCGTGACATTTTGTTATAGAATATTTTATAGGAAAATGTTTTTAAGAAAAGATTTTGTTATACCGTTAAAATAAGGTTAAGTTAACATTAATTGAGTAGCTGGCTAATCCAACTTAACCATGCAAACAACAAAATGTTTTTATAATCACATTTTTTTAAAACAAGATCGTTATAAGCGGAATTTATTATAATAGGAAGTTGCTGTAAGAGTGATCACAGTACACATCGATTGAGTTGTTGTTTTCAAGTGTTTGTATGGTTTTGTTTTTTACATTATTTAATCGTACAATACAAATTGATACTGATAAAATATTTTTTGTGAGGTTGATGACGATGTTTATCTAGATTTCAATTATCAGTTTTCAGTGTCGCAGTAGTTTTTGTTTTCATATACCAAAGATTTGGTAACATACTGTACTATAGCTAAAATTATTTTGAAAGAGTGTACTGAATCAACTAGTTTTCACATAGAATTTTAATGCCTAACAATGAAATTTATTGGATTATTTCTTCTCATTATTCATCTATTTTGTAAGTTTTAATTTATTATTAATTATCACATGACGTATGCTGGATTATTGAGTGAAGGATAAAATCCGTTTAAATCGTTGATTTTTAAGCTTACTATTATACAGTGGATTCTCGTTAACACGAACGCCGTTATCACAAATTTCTCGTTAACACGAAGCAACATTTTGGTCTCAACCTACAGTATAGGCTTTCCCATACATTTTTTGTTCGTTAACACGAACTAATTTTGCTTCTCCGAATGAAAAAATTGCATATATTGGCGGCGAAAAAGTAGAAAAAATCAATACCAAGATAGAAACGAGACAAAACGCCATTAGAACTGATGAGAATCAGTCTCGTTTCTTTTTAGCATTTTTTTTTTCATTGTTAAGAAAGAAACGAGACAAAACTCCATTGGAACTGATGAGAATTAATCTCGTTTCTTTATTGGAATGTAAAAAAAATCCAAATTTTGATAATGATTAACGTTTTTATAAAAACCAAATACAAAATCAATACAGTTTTTGTTGATTTTTATCAAAAATATTTACAATTGCATTGTTTTTTCTGAAATGCATACATAAATGCACAAAATGCATGCATATAAATGCACAAATTGCATAATATTCTGAAATTTAAATTTTGTATCTGTTATGATGGAAATAATGATTCAAATATGATGTAAATAGTGAGTCTAAATATGATGTACTCTAAAAAAATGTGAGTTTGACTATAAAAAATGTGAGTTTGACTCTAAAAATGTGAGTTTGACTTTAAAAAATGTGAGTTTGACTCTAAAAAATGTGAGTTTGACTCTAAAAAATGCCAGTTCGACTCTAAAGTGTCATTTTAGCTAATATAAATTATATTTTGCATGTGTTTGTTAACACAAAGAAAAATCTCGGTTCCGTCGACTTCGTGTTAACGAGAATCCACTGTAATAGGTTCTGGACCTCATTAGTCAGATTAACGTAAAAGGGATAATAAATTAATCAAATTTTGAAAACGTTTGAAAAAGAGTGTACAAAGCCACAAATCCCATTATTCATGTCTAATTATTATTATTTAGAAGTTTGATAAAAAAAAGGTTGAAATGAAAATAACGTTGAGAATTTTGGTTTTCTAGGTCAGTGGTTCCCAAACTTTTTTTGCAATGGCACCCTTGTGGAGCTGACAAAAATTTTTGGCACCCTATACTTATGTCGGTAAAAAAAACAAAACAGTTTCAAATTAACACTATTTTTAATGAGAAGAATGAAATTGTTTGCTTGAATTTTTCATTATATTTTTTATGTTTATGGGGAGTTTTGTTAGATTTACTCTCAAATCATTTGATGCAGAAAGTCTGTTCCTGTACTTATTTTTGATGTAGGCATATGTGGAGAATGCAGATTCACAGAGATAGGTTGAAGTAAAAGGCAATAGTTTTTTCACTGCATCCTTACCAACAGCATTGTTTTGTAAATACACCTGCATCCATAGCTCTTCTTGATTTCGATCATGCATGTATTTTTGTTTTAAGAAGCTGTCTTCGCTGATTTCAAGTAGATTTTCAAAACTTTTATTTGTCAATCCAGTTGGTTTTTTTTGGGGGTCTCAGGAAAATGGGTTTTTTATCCAGCTGTAGATGTCTTCAGTGTCAATTTCAGGAAAATACTCAACAATGCTTGTTTCCAAAATTTTCAAGTGGGCAACAACAATTTCGAGAAAACTAGATTTAAGTTCAATCTGGTTTGTATTGATAAAATCTTCCAAACGAGGAAAGATGGAGATGTCTTTCTTTTCAACACAAGATTTAAAAAATGTGATTTTCTTACGCAATGCCTTTATTTTGTCTAATTGTGCTCCTCCTTTTCCTTGAAAAGAAGAGGTAGTTTCATTTAGTTTTTCAAAGATATCGGAAAGGTATCCCAATTTTAAAAGCCAATCGACATCAGTAAGTTGTTGGATGAAAGACTTCTCTGTAAATGTTACTACCAGTGCATCTTTAAGGTCAAACAGTCTGGCTAAAATTTTTCCTCTTGACAGCCACCGCACTTCTGTGTGTAACAAAAGCTGGAAGTGATCCATACCTAGATCTTCAGCAGAAAGTTTCAAAAGTCTTGCTTGAAGTGGACGACTCTTAACATAATTAATCATTTTCACAGCATCATCCAATACAACCTTTAAATCTTGTGACATCCTTTTGGTTGCCAGAACATGACGATGAATAAGACAATGACTGCTAGTTGCATTTTCGGCCACTTGTTTCATCCTAGAAACAGCCCCCTTGAGTTTACCAACCATTGCTGCTGAACCATCACTGCAAATAAGCAGTGTGTTGAAAGAAATCTTGACCTTTATTTAGTAAATCAGAATGATTGGTTTCCAGATGTCTTTTTAATTTGGATGGAACCAAACTACCATTAGCTACAATCTTATGACAGTTAACACATTGCCCTTCTGGGGCCTGTTTATTCCCAACTTGAACAAAGCCAAAAAGGGAGAGGTAGCTAGGATCATATTTTCTTATTTTTAATCCATTTTGCTTTTGGCCACGAACCATGCTAGATCCAGATGGATGACATGGGCTCACAGGTCCTGGCTCCGATATTTCCTTTTCTCCAACAGTGGTAGCTGTTTGTAAATCAGTTGTTACTAAATCTTCAGCTAGTTCACCTGCTTTTCGTTTTAAAGATCCTGTTTTTAACCAAGTATCCATAATTCTACAGTAAAAGTAGGGCCTAACATGAATTACATTTTCATTACTGATAAAAACAGATCAAATAGAAACAAATGTAATGTCTTAGTAAAATAAACGAGACAAATTGTCATTGAATCGAATGCAATTTAGTCTCATTTCGATATTGGCAGTTTTTGTTTAAAACAAATTAAATAAACGAGACAAATTGCCATTGAATCGAATGCAATTTAGTTTCATTTCGATATTGGAAATTTTTGTTTTACAAAATCAAATAAACGAGACAAATTGCCATTGAATCGAATGCAATTTAGTTTCATTTCGATATTGGAAATTTTTGTTTTACAAAATCAAATAAACGAGACAAATTGCCATTGAATGAAGTGCAATGTAGTCTCAATTTGCTTTAATTAAATAAGTTTACCTTAGTTTTAAATAGTGTATTTTGCACGTGGTCAACGTCCTGACTACTTAAAAAGAATGTACAAAAATATTTCCACGTGGTGTATTGAAGGTCACCACTGCAAATTAAATACGAGCTTGTAGCTTGATTTTTTTCAAATGAATGAATGGGAAGAAGATGTCTCTTGAATTACCTTTAACTTGTTTTTTTTTTGCTGTAGAACTAATTGAGCATATTTATGCTATTTAGCATGTTAATTAAGTATCTTTGAAGTTGGAAAAATAGCATAAATATGCTACGTAGCATAAATATGCTACATAGCAAAAAGTTTCTACATAGCATAAAAATGCTAAATCGCATAAAATATGCTTTACAGCCAGCTCTATAGCCTTTTTTCAAATATCTAAATTGCAGCCGCCATTACTAAAATTTTACTGCGGCACCCCTGGTAGAAGCTCGCGGAACCCCAAGGTGCCGTGGCACCCAGTTTGGGAAACGCTGTTCTAGGTTACAAACTTTTTTACAAAACATTTGTACAAATATTTGAAAACTTTAAAAAAAACTTTAAAAACTTTTAAAAAACACATCACGCACATTTAATAATTTGATTGTTATAAATTTTTATCAAAAGTAATAAGGTTACATCATAAGTATAATATGACAGTAATTATACTTAGGTTAACACTAGTCAAACAGTTGAAGATTACACAGTATAGTTATCAATCTTGTATACGAATTGCATAGGTTAATAAGCAGTGAAACATTATATGTTTTCCTCTATTGCAATTGGATACCATTACGTACTAGATAAAAATTGTTACTCTGATAATCTTGAGTATAAGCTTAGATAATTGTACAGTACAGGTATTGTACATGCCAGTATGTGTAAAGCAAGTGATTATGACATTAAAAAGTTTTGTTTTCGTTATCAATATAAACAAACATGAACAAAACTGCTCACTTATTTTATCTCACATACAGTAAATAATAATAGTTTTATCTGATATTAACTGACAAGGTAAATGATAAAAATTTAGAGTGTTTTTATTTTAATTTTATTGGATTATGTGCGATTTAAGATATTATTTTGGTAAATTCTCATATCAAAAAAAGTGGAAGTCTTTAAATCGTTTATAGTTTTCTACTATGCAAATCCCCCATCGAAATTTAACATTTAAATTATAGATTAGATTGTTTATTACATAAATGAATGTTTTACGTTTTTAATTTTTAGTTTTTAAAATTGATTAGGCTTTGTAGTTGGAACTGAAATCATAAAACAGCCAGGGGATGTTGTTGCGATTGAAGGAGAAAAAGTTGAATTGCTTTGCACTTTCGATACTAAAGTTTATTGTGCTTGGTTTAGAGATGAAAAGCATTTCAAAGTTACTGATAGATACCATTATAAATCAAATAATGGTGAATCAACAACTGATTGCAGTCTTATAATCGATCCAATTACTAAGAACGAAGATGGATTATCATGGCAATGTTCTAGTATGGCTGATTCAGATGGAGTTCAGTCAGTTGCTTCAAATATCATTAGGATAAATGTTAAAGGTATTTCAATAGCACTGTTTGTTTATTTAACTTCATTGATACATCTAAATATATTTATTAGATTTGCAAATAATAGAGCAATCAAAAGATGTTTCAGCTGTTGAAAGTGAGACAGTAGAGATTGAATGCCTTTTTAATACACCAGTTCAGTGCATTTGGTATAAAAATGGATTGGAAGTCAATATAGACGGAAATTACCAATTTAAAAAAAGAATAAGAAGTGAATCAACTAATGACTGTACAGTCATTATTAATTCTGCTCAAATAAATGATAGTGGACGATGGCAATGTGCTAATATTGCTAATGACGAAATATCGACTGTTTATACAAATTGGATTGAACTGCAAATTAAAGGTTTGTTTAATTACTTTTTTATTGAACTGATTTATAATTGATTTTATGAATATATTTGATTTAGGTTTGAAAATAGTACTACAACCGCATTTAACGACAAAGGTTACTGTTGGAGATATTGTTCAATTGGATTGCAAGTATAACACTGAAGTTGATTGCAGTTGGATAAAAGATGGGAAAGAGATGAATGTTGATGTGAATTATGTTGACCAATCAACACAAGGAAAAAATACAAGACAATGTTCAATTAGGTTTCCTATGGTAAAAGAAATTCATGAAGGAAATTGGATTTGTATCAATAAGATCAGCAATAACATCAAAACAATTGCAATATCACACGTTGCTCAAATACATATTAAAACAATAAACGACGATTGGATTGATGAAGTTGAAGATGCTTTCAATCTCAAATTTGATTCAAAGTCTGCTGTCTCCGTTTCATCATGGGTCATAGTGTCAATATTAGCCTCAGCTTTAGTTGGATTTCTGGTTTATAAATATCGGACATTAATTAAATCAAGGTACTATAGTAATTTATTGATTATTTTTATAAAGTTTTTTCTAAAATGTTATATTTTGTATAGAATTAGAAAGTTGATTCAAAATGAAAGTCCAATGGACGACGAAGAAATGTCATTGTTGATTGTAGGTTTATTACATTCTAGTTCAATCAGTGGTTTGTAATTATGTTATACACTACTTAACTTTTCAGGGTGATGGAAAGACAAGGAAGCGTTTTGAAAAGTCACAATATGTTTTTACCTGGAAGATCAAAGGAATTAGTAAAATCATAAAGGATGGTCAGAGATTTGAGTTACATAGTAAAGTATTTAAATTGAATGACTATCCCTATCAAGTTCAAGTAAAAATCATTAGAACAGAAGAGGCTCATTTCCAGTTTATATTGATAAATGAAAAAAATGACATTCAGCCATTGGTAGTATTTCCAGCTTTAACTTTAAAAATAGACGATTTAAGCGGGGAAAATAGACCCTTAGTGAGAAAACATCAACTTTATTTTGATATAGAAACTCAATCCTCTATTTTTGATTTAAAGAAAATTTTAGAGATTAAAAACACTAATTACATTAAGAAAGACTCAGTTAAAGTTGATATTTACGTTGAATCCCCTGAAATTGCAAACTGGTATGCTTCAGACAATGGAATTTTAGAGTGGAAAATTGATAATTATAGTGTTAAGAGACAAAATGAAATTGATGGATTGATAAATGGTTATGAAAGCCCATATTTCTATACATCAGTTGATGGGTATAGAGTTCAGGTTAAAATTTTCTTAGATGGGATACTTAAAATGAAAGGCAAAGGGTTAACAGCTGTAGTTAAATTTCTAACTGGTCGAAATGATTCAAAATTAAGCAATCAATTTAAGCATAAAACAACTGTCATTTTAATCAACCAAACCGATTTAACTTTGAACTACAATGAGACAGTGACTCATACTAAAATACAAAATCGATATTTTTTAAAATTGTTATCTCATAAAGACATTGAAAGTAAAGGTTTTCTTAAAGATGATCGCTTATTGTTTAAAGTCATCATTGAACCAATGTAATGTCTATGCATTGCATATATTCATTTGTAATTATTTTCATTAAAAATCTAATGCAAACTTTTAAGTACATGGAAGCTGAAAGAAAGCGAAATACTGTAGTTAGTCATTGTAAATGTTATTTTTATACTTTATATAATGATGTGTTAATTAAATTCGGTTGTGGATTTTGATAAAAATTAAAATTTCAAACAAATTAAAGTTTGTACATGGTACAAGTTCTTCATGGTTTATTAGATTGAGATTGCGTTACATTTCTAAAAAATACACAATAATAAACGAGATTAATAGTAATGTCTTTAATTAATAGTAAAAATCTTAATTGTAAATTGTACCTTGTAATTGCTGCATAATCAATCTTTTCATACTGATGCTCTTTCACATCTTCATTCACTTTTTTGTTCACTGGAACTAAATATCCATCACCGTCAACTTTTTCATTTCTATTTAAACAACTTTGAGTCACTTCTGTTTTAATTTCAGGCATGTTAATCCTTTCTGAACTAAAATAGACATTTTCTTTTACAAACAATTTTATTAAATAATTTGTTATTAACTTATTATGTTTACTTTGTTGTGTTTTGAGACTGAAAACAGCATTTTTTCCTATAAATGGCATTAACAATCACAAGTACAATTGCAGTTCCTAAAATTGTAGCCAAAATACTAGTCACAAGCCAAGGATTTGAATCGTCTATTTAAGAAAATAGTTAAATTTGATTAAATATTATAATCAATAGTTAATCTTTTTATTAAATTGATGTAATTAATGATTGATTTACCTTTTTTATATTCTGTTAAGATTGAAGGATTTGGTTTATCTGTAGTTGAAGTTATTGAGTTTGAATCATCAAACGATAAACTCTCTTCTGACATTGTATAATAATTTCTCATCAATGTTTTGCTGATTTTTTTACCTGATAAACGAAAAGTTGAAGAAAACGTTGTTGCAGTTGTTGTAAAATGCAAATAATAAATAGCTAATGTGTTTTCCTTGCTGTTTTTTGCATAAACTCGTGAATTACAAATCCATGTTCCTTCATCCATTGCTGTGACATTGTCAATTATAATTGAACAATCGTTGACATCGATTCCATTGTGTCCATTGATGTATCGATATCTTTTTCTAATAAGTATTAAAACTCCATCTCTTTTCCATGAACAATCCACTTTTTCTTCTGATGTACAATTTAGTTTCACTGAATTCCCTGACACTGAATCTTAAATGATTTAATTTTAGTTGATTAATGATATTGGATGATCAATTTACCTGTTATTTTAGGAATTTTTGTAACAAGTCCATAGCATTCTAGTAAATCAATGTAAACGTATCTTGATGAACTTTGTGATGGATTTGTGTAGATTGAACAGTCTTCAGTGTCACTTGATTTTCCATTTAAATAATTGTAATAGTTTGATTTAATGTTGATTGTAGTTCCGTTTTTTTGCCATAAACAATCAACTTCTGAATTGAATTTACATGAATAGATAATTTTGTCTTTTGTTTCAGCAACTTTGTGATGTAGAGCAATTTTCATAGTCACACAATTACCTGTTAAAATTACATTAGTTATTAAATTGTCACATAAAATGATTGAGTAATTACCTGAATGAAAGCCATGAAAACAAATCAGAAAAAAGACTAAAAGTTTGTCCATTTTTTGTTAAACGTCTGGAATTGCATTTTAAATTTTTAATGTTGAACTGTCATGTGATGTTGCTAAAATAGTGCAAAAGTGAAAGAGAAATGGAAAATTGTGTTATCTAACTAAGTAAATTAACTAGTAAGAAGTTAATATTTACACTGGCAGCAAAATAGTTTGCTCTTTTTTAAAATTTTCAATGAAAACTTGGTGTGGATCTCAAAATGAAAGTAAGTTAACTGATAACTTAAAATGTTTTTATTGGTTACTACAATTACTATGCTGCTCTCGAGTAAATTGTTTGCCTATTTTAAATTTACTTAAATTTTATAATTACAGTAGTTATAGTATGTTTGTGTGCTAGAAATTACAATTTTATATAATTATGGTTTAAAATACTAGAAATACAATAAAAAGTTACATTTTTTAATATATTATAAGGCAAAATTACAATTAAGAAAAATTTAAAATCAATAATCACTTAATATTATCAAAAACGTTTTGGAAATATGGCACTGCATAGCAGCCATAACCACTATTAACTATGAAGCTTAATGGAAATGATTGACTGCTCTTGAAATATGTAACAAATGAGCAGACTAGTCTGACTTTTCTTAATCGTTATAGGGCGGTTGCTCAAATCATTAGGTCTGCCAAATCTGCTTTAATAAATATACAAAACGTTAAATATCAGACGATTTGTTTTGAGTACAATATAAACCCAATCTTAGTCTTGTGTAATTGTTTTGCTGTTGTGAACTATTAAACGGGTAATTAACTAAGTTTTACTGAATTATAATCGATAATATTAGTGATTGATTGAGTACGGAACAATGTTTATACAAAGAAATGGAATATTTTGTTGTGTGGAACTTCAGTTGAAAGTTAGTATAAGTTGTGAATCCTTTTTGAATAGATAATGCAAAAGTTAATGATTTTCAATATTTTTTGTTTAGAGTTGTTTTACCTGATTTAACTTTGGTTAACTTTATTTTTAAGTGACATGTTTTTAAAAGTACAGTAATATTAGTTAATGTAATACGCAAAATTGAATTACTTTTTTACGTACGGTATTATGATAGCCTGATTAATTAAAAGTTTGATTAAATGGCATTAGAAATTTCACCACCGTTTCAGTTAATGAAAAAGTTGAAAATTGTTTGAGAATTACACAAAATGTTTAGTATTTTGTTTTAATAGAAATGCAATGAAATTACTGTTTTGAATTTTTTGTAATTATTAAAATATGTACTTTCTTGTTTGCATTATGATAAGTGGATTTGAGACATATTTATTTTTATTTTAATGTTAATGTTTTGTTTCGCTATGTTAATCAAAATAATTTTTAAAACGAAATCAAAAACGTTCAATGAACAGGAAACAAATATTTTACTACTGAGTAACATTTTTATTTTCATTATTCAAATGATATAAATCTGATCAAAGTTTGAAAGAATTTAGCTTATCGATTACCACTAAACTATCATTATTATTTTTTAAAAACCAATCAACACAATATACTGCGTGGTAATTGTCACACAGTTATTTTTATTTAAACAGTTTTAAATAACATTCAAAAATAAATTACTGTTTTGATAAATACAGTATCAACATGTTGTCATAATCGATTAATTAGATATTACGAATCGTTTAGTCTATTATTCTCAAGTATTTAACTTATGTTTTTTAAAATGATATTTAAAATCATTAGTCATTGCCATATGAGCTGGTGTATGATGATAAAGCTGATAGTGATATTAATCTAGATTTTAGTAATCAGTCACTTTATAATAAAATAGTTTTGGTTTACCTATAAGTTAACGATTACTAAATAGCTGAAACTGTAACACAAACAGTACTTAAGTAATACGTACATTGTACACGTATCAAAGTTTTGAAAAAGTTAACTGAAGCAACTTGTTTTCACTTGGACATTTAATGTCTAACTATGAAATTTATTGGATTCTTTCTTCTCGTTGTTCAGCTATTTTGTAAGTTTTAATTTATTGTTAATTAGCATCCGGCGTAAGCTTAATTTTTACAAATTTTATTAACTTTAAAACGGTTGAAACGCTTTACATACGCATTACAAACGCTGTACATTTAATAACTTGATTGTTATAACTTGAATATTGATCAAGATTAACCAAGTTACATCATAACTATAGTATGTGTATTCATCGTCATCAGAATTACCATTTTTCATAGATGTTTAGGCTAACTATTAGTGTTTACGTTAGCGAGTAGATAAATTAATTTTTATTAATTATTGTATATGTACAGAGGTTATTGTATTTAAGTTGACATTAGTTGAGCAGTTGAAGCTTAAACATTAAGTTATACAAGTTTATTACTGGTTCTATACAAGTTAGCTTTATTTATAATATTTTTAGCTTTATTTATGATATTTTTGTTTATGATTTAAATATATAGGTTAAATTGATTTTACCAAATAGCAAGATACAAGAGTTGCTTTAGAAAAAATTTAGAGGGAAACATGTTGTGTTTTTCTGAATTTTAGTTCAACAGATAATCTTATTATTCTAGCCATCTTGATTTGAGATAATTGTACAGACAACGTACACTGTGTGTAATACTAATCAGAGAATGACTAGGCCATTAAAAGTTTTGCTTTCTTTGTTACAAGACATGAACGATTTTATTTGAGATTAATTTATCTTAATCATGTTAAATATTTGGGTGTTTTTATGTTGTTTTAAGAGCTTTATGTTTTTGGATACAAATAGTGCTTTGTATATTATCTAATAAAAAAAAATTTAAAAGATTTAAAATGATGGGTTGAGTGCAAAAATGGTCGAAGTGCACCAAACTGCAAATTATACTGTAGTAAATTCTATGTGCCACTTTTAGAGGAACATAATCAGTTAAGTGTTATATAGTGGCTGAACATTGGAACCCACTATGTAATTACAAACTATGAAACTCAATTTACACAGAATGACAAAAACAGCACTTAGACCACTTTACCACTTAGTTTCTCAATTAGTTTATAATTTTCTATTATGCAAAAGCCTCGTGACAATTTCATATTTAAATTATAATTGCAAATTTATTTTGTTTTATTAATGGTTAATTTTCAAATCTGATTAGACTTTGCAGTTGGAACTGAGATAATACAACAGCCTCAAGATGTTTCTGCGTTTGAAGGAGAAAGAGTTAAATTGCATTGCACTTTCAACACAAAAGTTTATTGTGCTTGGTTGAAAGATGGAAAACATTTCAATGTTGCTGGTCGATACCAATATAAATCAAATGATGGAAAAGCAACAACTGATTGCAGTATTATAATCCACCCAGTGACTAAACAGGATAAAGGATTATCATGGCAATGTTCGAGTATGGCTGATTCAGATGGAGTTCAGTCAGTTGCTTCAAACATAATTAGGATAATTGTTCAAGGTATTTCAATAACACTGTCTATATATTGAAATTTATTGATACATTTAATGTTTTTGTTAGATATTCAAATAGTTGAACAGTCAATCGATGTTTCAGCTGTTGAAGGTGAAACAGTGGAGCTGGAATGTGTGTTTAACACTCCAGTTCAGTGTATTTGGTATAAAAATGGCTTGGAAGTTGATATAATTGGAAATTATCAATACAGAAATGGAAATGAATTAACTATTGATTGTACACTGATTATTAATTCTGGTCAAATAAATGACAATGGACAATGGCAATGTAGTAATATTGCTAATAATGAGATTTCAACAATATATTCAAATTCGATTGAATTGCTAATTAAAGGTTTGTTTAATTACTTTTATATTGAGCTGATTTATAATTATATTTGTGTTAGCTTTGAAAATTGTAATACAACCGCAATTAACTACAATGGTTTTTGTTGGAGATGTTGTTCAATTGGATTGTAAATTTAACACTGAAGTTGATTGCAATTGGATGAAAGATGGAAAAGAGATGAATGTGGATGTTAATTATGTTGACCAATCAACACGAGGAAAGAATACACGAAACTGTTCAATCAAATTTACAATGGAAAGAGACATTCATGAAGGCAATTGGACCTGTAGCAATAACATCAGCAATAATATTAAAACAATTGCAATGTCACACGTTGCTCAAATAAATGTCAAAACAACGAATGATGATTGGATTGATAAAGATGAAGTTGAAGATTCTTTTCATTTCAAGTTTGATTCAAATTATGCTGTATCCATTTCATCATGGGCCATTGTGTTAGTATTAGCATCTGTTATAATTGGATTAATGAGTTATATATTTCGAAGACCAATTAAGTCAAGGTATTATGGTAGTTTATGACGTTTAATGTTATTTTTGATTTTTTTCAAAATTTATATTTTGTATAGAGTTGAAAAGTGGTTAAAACATGAAAGTCAAATGGATGACGAAGAAACGCCATTTTTAATTGTAAGTTTATTGCACAGTTCATTCAATGTTCCACAATTATAAAATTATGTAATTATTCATTTTTTAACTTTTCAGCCTAATGAAAAGTCACAAAATTTGTTTACATGGAAGATCGATGGAATTAGTAAGATCATGAAGGATAATCAGGGATTTGAGTTATATAGTAAAATGTATAAATTGAATGATTATCCCTATCAAGTTCAAGCAAGAATTATAAAAACGGAAGTTGCAAATCTTCAGTTTGTATTGATAAATGAACAACTGCAAATTAAGCCACTGGTCGTATTTCCTGAATTAACCTTAATAATGAAAGATATAAGCAGGGAAAATAGACATATAGTTAGAAATCATCAACTTTATTTCGATAGAGAATTTCAATCTTCTATTCTTGATGTTCAAAAATATCTTATTCATAAAAATAAGACTAAAACCTCTAATTACATTAAGAATGATTCAGTTACATTTGATATTTATGTTGAAACACCTGATATGGCAAAATGGTATGCTTCAAACAATGGGATGTTAGAGTGGACAATTGCCAATTATAGTGTTAAGAGACAAAATGAAATTGATGGATTGATTAATGGATATGAAAGTCCATGTTTTTATACATCAGTTAAAGGTTATAGAGTTCAGTTTAAAGTTTTCTTAAATGGACATAATACTTTTGAAGAAAAAGGGTTAACTGGGGTAATTAAATTTTTAACTGGTAAAAATGATTCAGCATTAACCAATGAATTTAAGCATAAAACAACTGTCATCTTAATCAATCAAACTGATTCAACTTTGAACTATAATGAGACAGTGACTCGTACTAAAATAGAAAATCGATATTTTATAGACTTAATATCTCATGAGGATATTGAAAGTAAAGGTTTTCTTAAAGATGACTGCTTATCATTCAAAGTCATCATCGAATCAGCGTAATTGTTATACAATGTATATTGTATACATTCATTAGTATTTATTGTCATGAAGTTGAAAGAAAGCAACATAATGTAATAGTCATTGTAAATATTATTTTTATACTTTATATAAAACTGTATTGGTTAAATTATATTGTAAAGTTAAAAAATTAAAGATTAAAATCCAATAAATCATACTTTTTAATTATTTAAGTTAACAATATGTAAATAGGCTTTATGTTTGAATAAATCATTATTGACACTTGTGAACACTTGCAATCAGAAGTAAAATCATTAAGTAATTAAGATTGTTAATTACACAAACGTTTTCAACAATCTTTAAATTCGTAAATTCAAATTTGTAATTACTCGTAGTTGTCTTACAATGGTAAAGTAAATATTAATAATCACTAGAACTTTAAATCTGAAAGTTAATTTATTAAACCTACAGTATATACAGTAGTAACAGTAATACTTGTAAGGTACGTGCCTTCAATACTAATTTTAAAGTCTAACAAAGATCCTACTGTATTTAGCAAGACAATAGTCCACATTTAAACATAATAACCCAATAATGAATTTATGTCGAATAGAAACTGAATAAGCTCTTTGAAGATATTAATTACACCCAGATTATTCACAATGTGTGAATAATAATATTTCAATTTTATTACTTGTTTATTTATATTTGTTTAACATCTTCCAAACTGTTTAATATTTACATTGATTGTTTCCTCATTCAATTGTTGACATCGAGTAAACAAAAATGAGTTTACCAGTTTAAATTTGATTCATTTCTTTGTGTTAAGATACACATGATGGTCAGTGAAATTAATTTTCTTAGATTTAGGCGGCATTACGTTACTAGAAAATAAACAATTATAATTGGGATTGTATCTTTAATTAAT
>JAAFCF010006680.1:1771427-1813264 GCA_013389785.1 Helicorthomorpha holstii | reverse complement strand
TATTCGTCCAACCAAGCTATTCGTCCAACCAAGCTATTCGTCCAACCAAGCTATTCGTCCAACCAAGCTATTCGTCCAACCAAGCTATTCGTCCAACCAAGCTATTCGTCCATCTTTCGTCATCAGTCCACCAATTCGTCCATCTTTCGTCATCAGTCCACCAATTCGTCCATCTTTCGTCATCAGTCCATCAATTCGTCCATCTTTCGTCTTCAATTCGTCCATCTTTCGTCATCAATTCGTCCATCTTTCATCATCAATTCGTCCATCTTTCGTCATCAATTCGTCCATCTCTCGTCATCAATTCGTCCATCTTTCATCATCAATTCGTCCATCTTTCGTCATCAATTCGTCCATCTTTCGTCATCAATTCGTCCATCTTTCGTCTTCAATTCGTCCATCTTTCATCATTAATTCGTCCATCTTTCGTCATCAGACCATCCATTCGTCTATCTTTTTTCATTTGACCATCATTTCGTCCATCTGCTTTCATCTGACCATCAATTCGATCAAATCTCACCAAAAAAAACAAAAAAAAAACAAATTAGCAATGAATTTCATAAACTTAAATAATACAAAACCATTGATTCGTTTAACCGACTTTGGTCCGTTTCATCCGGCTTTGTCTGCATTTTGTCCATCAGTTTGATCCATCTGAAATTAAAAACAAAAATTAATAAACAAATTCAAAATTAATTAAAACTGGAACAATAACAACCGGAAGTTGATGTCTTGTTGGTCTTCAGGAGGAGGAAGAGAGACAACCAGACTTTTTCTTAAAAACAACGCGAACACACTTTACTTTAAAAGCTGAAAACATCAAAATATTAATAGTAAATACAGCTTTTTTTTAAAAAAACAAAATCCGGATTTAAAAAATTTAAATAATTGTAAATTTACAAAGCTGCATTTACACACACTTAATGGCCTATTTCAACAATTAATTATTATTATTAACAATGTGGGGGAGTTATGGAGTTTCCAAGCCATAGCCTGTTTCTCCCCCCAACTTTTTTAGTTAAACCTCTTAGGTTTTTTAATTATTCCCGATCATTTCCATCCATCGGATGATTTAGGGAAAAACAAATTAAAAGACTTAATTAAATTAAATTAATCTTGAAAATGGTTCCTCAGCCTCCTGGATCCATGGAACAGCCATCAGTCACTTCCTCTTCATCACCACACACACACACAGCAAATTATAATTAAATTAAAATGAAAACTTAATTTTAAATAAAACTAAAACTAGGAATACGACAGAAATATATAAATACGATTTTCCAATTGAATATTTAACTAAATTATAAACTAATAAACTAAATTATCTAAAAACCTATAATAACACTGGCTAAATAGCCTTTAAACCTTATAATCTTTATTTTTACACCTTTTAACCCATTAACCTTAACTCCCAAATTGTATAACCTTATAAAAACTTACTAAACTTAAAACTAACACCTTAAAACCTCATAAAATACCTTATTTAAACCTTAATTTTAAAACACTTCTAAGAGAGAGGTCATCCTATATGATCTCCCACCATTGGCCAATGGATTTTTTTACCCCTTGCAAATATTTTTATATCTATAATCTATTTCAATTGGAAAACCATATTTAGATATTTTTGTAATATCCACTCTTTTTTTTAATATTAACTCTAATTTGTGGTTTAACTCGCGCACTGTCTTCATTGGTCTTCAACACTGCACCTAAATACCTAAATACCCGAAAACAAAAACAAACAAGCAACCGAAAAAAAACAAATCGCAAATACCGAACTGAAACTGCGAAATGAAATAGGCCATTAACGCAATTCATTACTAGGTTAACACAATGTTACCCTCCTCCATTTCAGTTTTGTACATCAACTTTTGGCTTTGTAGTCTTCAAGTACTTCTTCACAATGGCACAATTGTTCACAATATCACTCATGTCTCTCTTTCCTCCTCCACTTCCGCTTCTTCTGTTTACTTTTACCGCAAATGTTCCCTAAAAGTAGAAATATTTTTCAAATACATATTTTGTTTCACTTGGTAAACGCGGTTATGAAAGCTTAAAAGACACTGGCTATCCATTGCCATCCAAAAAAACATTAATTAGACACAAAACTGAGAATGATGCAAGTTGTGAGATCAGTGAGGCTGTGGTCAGTGAGAATAGATGCGCCGATCAAACTGAACTGGAACTACAACCATTGGACCATCAGTTGAATGGATTTGAAACAGTGCAGACCAACTATCAGCTTTCTAATCTCACTAATTCATCACATGATCATTTTACTTTCACTTGTCAACTCATTAAATCAGTAAATAAATTGTAACAATTTTTTTAATTAAATTCTGTCACTTTTTAAAACGCTTTTTCTGCCAAATAACTTTAAAAAAGGGAAAAAAGTTTATAAAAATTGAATTTTAAAGCTGTGAACTGAATAAAAGTTTATGCTAATCATTATTTACCAATTTAAGAGATGAAATAAATGAATTTTTCGAGTTTAAACAAAGTTTAATGAATTTGGTTCAAAACTTTTCAAATTGCAGGCACTTTTAAGGCTTTAGATAGTGGCGTCCCATTTGCTATTTCCATACAACTATCAACAACCCGCCAATTTCAAATCAAGTAATTGAACTTCATGTGTTTTAGTTGCTATGACAACTAATTAATGTAATTGAAGGAGCAAAATTAAATATTAAAAATGAGTGTCTCAAATTTAAACCAAAATTACATCTTTGTAGTTTTAATTTAACTCAATAATAAACTCAACTTTTAAAACAAAAAAAAATATTTTTAAAACAAAAAAAAAATATTTTTAAAACAAAAAAAAAATATTTTTAAAACAAAAAAATATATTTTTAAAACAATAAAAAAAAATTTTTTTTGTTTTAAAAAACAGTGGTTATTACCACACATTGGTTATTACATCTTCCGGTCGATCAAACATTATTATTGAGACTTTTCCCATTTAAATTGTGTATTTGAAGTTGAGCGAAACCGCAAAAACAAAATAATACTTTGAAGTAAAAAAACCAAAACAATCTTAAAACTAAATTACACATACAAAACTTACTGTACATGAGATTATGAATGTAAGTTAACATTTAAAGTTTTCATATTTAAACACGCAAACTCAAAACTTTTAAAACGCTTCAAAATGTAAACAACAACATGCAATTAATGTTTACATATTGACAGTGAAGGACGCACAATAATTCAACTTATGACGTAACAACACCAACATATGACGTCATCAAATCAGGCAACATCAAAAGTCCATCAAACCTTTCTCCTCAAATCTACATTCCATTTCGAACGTATTCAAACATTGTTCCATTTACTTTTTTTCCTCAACTGAAAATCACAATTTTGTATTTACAACTTCAGCTCACGTGATTTAATGTTGAAGATCATCACTATGACAACAGTTGTTGATTTTATTCCATTCGAATTTTAGAATGTTTTTAAACGTATGAGTAAGTGTCCCATAAGACTTCATTAAAAAATATTTCCCATAGACTTCATTACAAAATGTTTCATTGTCTTTAATGCAGATTTTGTTCTCTGTAGTGTTAAAATTAACTGTTATAGAACTCAATATGATGACATTTTAAATTTTAAAATCTAAAATTTAAGTGATGAGCAAACTATGGCCCATTCTTAACTTCTCTTCTAACAATAAGTGCATTCCACTTCGACCCAAATTATGAGAAACTTGTTAAAAATGCAAAAACAGTTTCATTCATAATATTCTACTTCATTATCTTTTATTCGTTAATATCACATTAAACACCATAATTTTGTAAAATGTATCATTTTTTAATAAATTATATTGTCTATTTATTTCTTTGCTTTGGCCCCCCCTCTTTATAAAGTTTGCCCATCACTGCACTTGTTTATTCAGTGTCTGAAAATTTAGGTAAAAAAAAGCGTAATATAAACAATATTCAATGTTGAGTTGAGAACGGAATTGTTTCAAAACAAAATTAAAAAAGTAGACATAGTAAACAAGTAAAGCGACCTTAGAAAAGTCCTACATAAACATAAAAGAATTACAACGTGACGTCAGATATTATCTAATAATGTGATCAATAAATTCTACTTTACTTTAAAAATTAATATTCAATTTTCATTAAACAAAATTGACCGAATTTTTAAAATTTAATTGATATTTACTTTAAGGACATTGTGATTTCTATTTGATCTTTGAGTTTAAAAAAAAATTAAAATTTTGAATCTTGAATTTTGAACTTTTGAATTCAAATTTCGAATTCCTAATTAGGCTGATTTCGAAGAAGGTTTGCATTCTAATTAAAAATTTTAAAAACTACATTCTTTATAGATGCTTTCCATTAGTTGCCATTTTATTTACAATCAATCACTATAAAATCATAAAAAAAACTAACCCAAAGTAATAAAATGAAAATCTATTTACACGAAATGGTTGACATTCAAATTACTAGAGTTCAAAGGTCTTCAACGAAACAATCAAAAATATTCTCACTAAACTGACATTTCTGACAGTACATCATATTAGATAAA
Source organism: Helicorthomorpha holstii (assembly GCA_013389785.1). Lineage (NCBI taxonomy): Eukaryota > Metazoa > Arthropoda > Diplopoda > Polydesmida > Paradoxosomatidae > Helicorthomorpha > Helicorthomorpha holstii. The sequence goes on along the minus strand of JAAFCF010006680.1, from coordinate 1,808,731 downwards.
CTATTTACACGTCAAATTATACATTTTCTACACACAAATTGATTCAAAATAAAATATCACGAACCAAATTCATTGAATTGAACACAAAATTATTTACAGATTTGAAAACATTCCTCCTCATCGAAGCCCAAAATGTCGGTACCGGTACCTGTATTTCAAAGTCCATTTAACTTTCTTTTACACGACACACCAGTCATTTGTGAATTGTGGAAAAAATTTGGTTTTTTTAAGCGAAAACGTTACATGTTAAGCGATATTGTGTGTGATAAAATGAATAAAATGTATGCAAATACATAGGAAATAATCGGGACCGCAGTATTATTATGTGTTAACCGATATTCGTTGTTTAACGGTAGAAAAAAAAATTTTTCAAACAAAAACACTAGTAAACTTAAAATAAAAAATTGGGAGTTATGTGACTTTAGTAGGAGATTTTCAAAATAAATGTTTAACTTCCTTTAAGGTAATTTCATTATGCTGAGCACATTATATAGTTAAAATCCAATTGCGAAAAACTAATTTCGTGAAATTAATTACATTTTTTAACTAATTATTTTAATTTAAAATTTCCTATCAAATCCAATGCAATCGAACACCCGAATCGCTTATAAAATGACCGTGTTGCAGAAGCGCTACTGTCGGTGGAAATCACGACTAATTTAATCGGGATAAATTTTAGATTTAAAATTAAAATGGCATCTTGAAATAACTAGAAAATAACTAACCTAACCTAGAAAAATGACTAAATCAACCTAAAATAATTTAACCTAATTTAAACGAAAGCTAATTTGACTGTATGGTAATTTCGATTAGCAACACAGCGCTTCTACAAGCAGCAAGCCGCGCCATTTTCCTTCTTCATACGGTAATTCATACAGTACATATGCGAAAAGTTTTCTTCAAAGTTATTAATTAAAACAAGAAATTAAACACTTAAAATGAACGTTCCGCGCTAGGATTTCATCTAAGGAATGTACCTAAAGTGATAAAACTAAGAACATTTACGTAAATATTTATTTTGAAAACCTCCTACTAAAGTCACATAATAGGAAAAATTGCAAACTTACCCCAAGAGAAAAGCCAAGGTATTAAACCATTGCGCAGTTGGTATTCACGGTCATCGTTGTCATCTCCTCGGCCGACGCATACAACAACTTTGACGGGATAAAAACACCCTTTCACGGCAGCACAACGGAACACGCACATAGTATCCATAAAATCACGTAGATTCACGTAACGCCCAACCACGCAAGAGATCAAAGAGAGAATGAGACGCAAAAACCTAAAAAATATAAAAAAAACAACTTTACCGCCATGTAGTGGCCACTGTGGGAATTTAAAAAATGAATGGGTGATCAGTTACGCAAAAAAATAATTGCAAGATATAATAGCGCTTTATACAAATGCTCATCACTTAACATTCAATTGAATGGACGAGCAGCTACGCAAGGAATAATTGATAAAAAAAGCGCTTTTGCTGTGTTCTTTACAATTATACGCATGCGTGTTATAGTAAACAAACTATCGATTTCATTCAGTTATTATTGAATCGCATCATCGATATAGATAGCAATAAAATAGTAATCGACTAAGGCAAAAGGTGGTGTGAACTCGAGAAGCAGCTGTGTTGTTAATACGTCGGTGGATTTACTTTAATTTATACTAAAAAATAATTTATACAAACTTCCTGGAATGTTAATTCTGTTATACTAAACAAATCTTAAGTGTATTATCAACAAATTAGCTATGGATTTCAACTCAATTTTATCTTTGGCAAAGTCAAACTGTGAGCAAAGAAATGGGGTAAATATTCCATCATCATAATTACCTTTAACACTAAGCACGTTTGTTTGTTTCCTGTTGTATTATTACTTTAATTAATCATTTGCCAATTTAATATGTATGATTACATGAAATGTAGGTATCTAAAGGTGGTGGATATAATCCATTAAGTGCTAAAACGTCAAAGAAATCAACGATTGATTCCAACGCCATCAAATCATTTATGGAGAAAAAAAAACGAGAAGAACAAGCGAAAGGTGATAAAAGTTTTCTTAGCATTTTATGTAGTTTAGTCATTTATATAAGCTTTGAATGTTGAAATTCACAGCCATCGAAGCTGAAAGACGTCGAAGAGAATTGTTGGATCTTCGAGCTGCAGCCAAAAACAGTAAAAAAGCAAATGCCATGGCCAAAAGGACAAAAGATAACAACTTTATGACAAGTTATGCCATTGCCGAACATCTTGCCAAAGAAGCCGAGAAAAAGTCTCTTTTTATTTTTTATTAACTAATTATAACAAAATAGCTATAAGAATGTGTTTGTTTTTCACAGACAACACAGCGATTTGATCAAAAAACCAACGCCAATGGCTGTTGAACCTCACAGAAGACCAAATCTTTCAAAAGTAGAACCACCAGCACCAAAAAGGGTTGAAAAGGCACCGAAAGCAGCCTCAGCAACAGCAGCTCCTCCTGTCAATTATAATCAACTGCTTAATTTAGCTGCTACGAAACAATATGAGCCAATGGAGTTACCAAAAATACCCAAGAAAAAAGCGGTGGTGGATGCTGATATTCAAGGCAGACTGATGACGAACGATGAGAAGAGGAGATTCTTAGAGGAACAAGCTAGAAAGCAGGGTCGTTCAGTTACATCCATCGCACTTCCACCAAAGTCTGGACGTGGTCCTCGTTATCGTGGCGAAGAAGAGAAAAATGTGGTTGTGGAGTCACTAAAAGCAGTGGCACCAACATCATCTCAGCCCAAAACATCAAATAAACGACCTCTTCCTTCTCAAACGAACCAGAAAAGTAATGTAGTGCCCAAATCTAGTTCAACTCAACAGCCTGTTTCTACTGCAAATCGCAGTAAAGTCTCAAGTATCAGTGATAAAAAGATTGTATCAAAACCTCCAAGTGGCTCAAAACCGACTGTTAATCAGCCTACTCGACCTCAACTTCAACTGGGTATTAAATCTCAAAGTGGACCTGTAAAGCAGTCATCAAACATTAAAAGTAATGGTGCGGTGACCAACAAAAGTGTTGAAAACAAGCTTCCACCAGTTAAAAAGCCTTTGACATCAAGTGCTGCTGTTAATAAAACAAGTCAAAGTGGTTCTTCAAAACAATTGCCAATTAAAAAGCCAGTTGGTGCTCCTTTAGCTGCAAAATCGTCAGCACCAAGTAGACCTCTTCCTTCAAATGGAAATCATTTAGGTGGAAAAGTTCCACCTAATATGCAAAAACCAGTTAATCGTGTTATGATGCAGCAAGGTGCCTCTTCCGTCGTCAGAAAAGATGGAATGAACCGTCCATTGAATCCACAAGCGCCTGGAATGAACCGTAGGCCACCACAACCTCAGCCACCACCACATCTTCAACAACAACAACAGCAGCAGCAACAACAACAACAACGTCGACCACTTCCACCACATCTACAACAACAACAGTCAAGAGGAGGAATGCATAGGATGCCTCCACATCTACAACAACATCAACAACTAAGAAGACCTCCTCCACCTTCCATGAGTAAATGAATAAGCCAATTAACTCATTTATAATCATTTCATTAATTGAATGGTTGTTTTCTTTTTTTAAAATAAAAAAAACCAGGGTTTCCAATGAAGAGAAGAATTGAGAGCGACGACGAATACGATGAAGAAATGGCTGATTTTATTGATGATGGACCAATCGATGATGGAGGTTTCGATTATTCCAGTCACATTAAGGAAATATTTGGATACGATAAATCAAGGTAACTTTTAACTATTTCTGATTTAACATAAGAGAAAACATTGATTGATTGATTATTATGATAATGTGATGAAGGTATATGGACGATGGTGATGACATTATTGAAAGCAATTTCGCTCAACAAATGAAAGAAGAATCCATCAGGTTTGATTAATTGCATACGATTACGATTAATTGCTTTAGGTTGATTAAACTAATTAATGTAATTAATTTCAGTACGAGGATGGGAATCCTAGAAGATTTGGAGGATATTCAACGAGAACAAGAAGAGATGAAAAGGAGTAAAAAAAAAGTAAAACGAAAATAGTAATTTCGTTTTCCTTTTGAATCTCAAAATGTACAGAAAAGAAAACAAAAAAAACAAAAATTATGTACTTTATGAAATTTTATATATTCTGATGCTTTTTCTTTTAATTATTTTCCTTTCTTGAATTCATTGAACTTCATTTATTTAAATTATAATAACAAATCAAGCTTTTTTGTTAATTTTGTTTTTGTTTGAAACTGAAAAAAAACTTAATGGAAAGATTTAAATCCCTCAAATCTTGTTACGAAATCCTCACTTTTTTTTTGCTAATAAACAATTTTTACAAACAAAAACTAAAATAAAACATAAAATCAATGAATTATTCTAGAATCTCTTTGTGATTGGTCATTACGATTTATTTAAAACAAAATCATGCATTCGATATTTCAAATTCAAAATCAGAATAATAAAAAGGAACATATTCTGAAGGTTACAAACTGTAATAAGTTAAAATGACGATGCAAAGATTGAGTATTGTGTGTGTCGTGTGATAACATTTAAAAAACACTAACCATTATTATTATTATAATTATTATTAATATTAACTACATCCACACAGCATACGCATTTCACTAATCATAATTATGCTAATAAATTAATTAAAAAAGCCTTACAAAAAGGTTGTAAAAATTTGAATTAATCTAATAAAAAGGCCTTCAGTGAATATACTGTATTTATAATATACAAGTATTTATATAGGATATGTTTATGATAATAATGATGATAATGATATGCTTAAATGCAAAAAACCTTTTTATACAAAAAACATTATCTCAAATGGCAAATTCAACAGAAACAAAATTGAAAAATCTGTTTCAAAAAAACAGCTTTCAATATAAAACGCTGTATATATATATATCATATAATTTATATATATATATTCATTACAAATGGCAAAAGAAAAAAATGCTGTAAAAAGCAGAAACAATGATATGTTTATGTCTAACACACACATTTGGGGATGAGGAATTGCTTGCTCTTCTTACAACAACAACACATACAGTAGGTGCATATTATGCGTCCACGTATATTCATAGATTCATATACAGAAAGACAGAGATAAGAAATAGAAATAAAGTGACTAGTATTCAGCTCGAGATGCCATCTCCAATGCACTCACCCACCTTTAACAAAAACAGAATTTACTTTTATAAATTCAATCATCATCATTACATTCAATTCTTACCTTTGCATTTCCTCAACGTTATTAGCTTGAAAGAAATAAGCTTTCTTCTTGTGAAACAATTTAAAAGTATTTTCTCTGTTGGAAACGTTGGAAGCGTCATTCCTCTGACAAGAAGTCACTTGATAACCAGGTATTGGCGTTGAAGTCATCGCTCTTGTGTCCTAAAAACAAATCAACAAATTAAATCAATAACTAAGAAATCATTTAAGCTTTTATTTTACATTTTTATTGGCAAACGAATAGAGAACGAAATCGTTTTTCAGGAGGAACCATCGCTCAGTCCACGTCTTTCCACGAATTTTCAGGTATAAAAATCCACTGCTGACTCCAGCATCAGTTCCACAAACTTCCAGAACTCCTCGTCCGATGCTGACAAGCGTTGAGGAAGGAGACGGTCGTAGATGAGGTGCGGATGAGGCCAAAATGAACGGTTGAACTACGATTGGACGACCACAAAACAGATGCTCATGACAAGGTTTGCACACTCGATGAGGTCGACCACCCACTTCAGTCCACCATCGAACTTTTGGTCCGTAGCAACGACCACAAACCACTTTATCACAAGCTTTACAGCTTTGCTTTTTACGAAAAGTTCCAAAAGGAGCTCCACACAACGCGCATGAATCCTCAGTCTCAGAACTAGTTCGGTGACCGTTACATTGACCACCATTACCAGCACTGCCGTCCACTTGGCTGATTTTAAGAGAACTTTTTCGCTTTTTCAGTTCATCAATTGCTTCCAACAATCCCTACAACAACAGCAACAGCAACAACTCATTAAAGAGACCATTAAAATGTAAATTGTAGTTGTTTGAATCAACTTACCCGAACCCATTCATCCCTTTCATCCGCTGTCCTGCAAAAAAACAACAACAATCCCATACATAAAACAATCATCTTTAGAAATACACTCATTTGTAATAAATGTAACCTACTGAGTGTAAAGCTCAATGGACTTGTTAACATTTCTAATATAAAAAGTGTTGGCTGTGACTAGATTATCTCCTTCAACAACCTCCAAACCATCGACTGGAAGTTGAGCTCTGATACGAAAAGCCTGAGCAGCTGTCACTCGATTGGCAATTCGTCTTGATGAACACAAAAGCACCAAATCACTAAACTACAATTCAAGACACACAGCATATAATTAGACACACATTTCACCCCACAAAACAAGACAAAGCAAGCAATTACCACAAACAGATGACGTTCCTGATGATCTCCACTGCGAGCTGAGATCTTGTAAATCTTTCCCTGAGAAAGAAGTTCTCTTGAAGGACTCACCAGATCCACGTTTCCTCCCAACCAATCTTGAACTTCCAACAACCTCTTGAATTTGTCCTTTCAAATCCAAATTCACTTTTAAATTGGAAATGAAAACCAATATAGATAAATAAATAAAAGACTTACAATCTTTTTAGCTGCTTCGTTGGATCGATCAGCTGCAGAAGCCACCAAACGCAAAGCTTCTAAAAACCCAACAAAAAGAAAACGTTTACAGTTATTACTTTTATTATTATTTCACAAGAAAAACCTTCAGTGTCCGCTCGATCCACTGAATCCTCTGGCAGTTTCCTCAAATAATCTGTTGAATCAAATTTTAATAAAAACTAAAAAAAACGTTCAATATTCCTAAACACCTTTTAGTAGAAGCTCGTATCTTGGAACTCGTTGAACTGGAGCCAACATGTGGTGCTGAAGAGTCAAATTCCCACATTCAGGAAGCTTTTGAATTTCAGCTAAAATAGCAGCGAATCTTGGAGACCTGCTCGACCAAGTGGACACTGTGGTGTTGGCTTCATCAAAGTTCTTTACGTACTCGGTATACATTCGTAAAAAAGGAGCAAATGTTTTCATCAAATCACCGATTCTTGGTTCTTCATTCCTTTAAACATTCAAATTGCGTTTCAAAACAAAATAAAACAAAATAGCTTTTATAAGCAAATGGTTTTTAGGTTTAATAAGAGACCATGAATTGAGCCTGTGTTGCAGCTGAGGAAGAACAAATTCATTATGAAGCTTAAAAATGCTTTTGACGTTTGAAAAGATGATGGTGACAACGGCAGAAGGAAACATTGGACGGACCCTGTTTTCCTGATCAATACGAAACTGAAAGACCTTTTCAAAAACAAAAGCAATTACAATATAAATCTCGAGGATTTGACAGTTTGTTGTTACTTGGTCCAAGAGATGAAGGACTTTTATGTAAGATTTCTCAGATGAAAGCAGCTCGTCAGCCACTCTACGAGCGTGAGTCTGCCAATCGCCGCCTCCAACGACAAGACCACCGACCGATCGCAATTCTTCTCCATTGCTCGAATTCAATGCTGAAACCACCTAAACATAATTAAATAAACTCTTTCAAACAATCGGTTTCTATATTTGAAATAAAAGTAGTGAAAACTGACACTGGGTCCACTGCTAAGAGAACCAGAATCTTCATCTCTTGAAGAGCAAGAAGCTGTTTCGGTTCCTTCATCTTCATCTTCGCTCTCTGAATAATCAAAATATTCTTCATAGCTGTGTGTCATTCGCTCTTCACCTTTTCCCCTTTGAAAACAGCAACATTTTACTACTCTCATTGTATAATTGTACATCAAACGTTAATGTTTACCTGTGAACATTTAGTGTTGCAGCATAAAACTCAAATACGCTTTTGGATGAAGTCAAATGTTGTTGGTTGGAGGATCCTTTGCTGCTGTTGCTGCTGCCGTTGTGTCGACAGCAGTGCATCGGACTGGCTCCAGGGGAAGACGACGTGGACGAACATTCATCTCCTCCAACACTTGAATTAGCTCGACATTTGGAAAATCTTTCTAGCAAATCAGCCAATTTCAATTGACTATCATGAACAAAGTTTTTAAACCCTTTTAAATCCGGTTGATCGTTGTCTGCTCCTGTTTGGTTGTTGAAGCTCACCAGTGTCACTCCTTCGTCTTCATTCTCAGCAATTCCCAAATGCTTCCCTTGAAATTTGGGGCTTTTAACTGGACTTTTATTAATCAACGACGACGTTAACGACGACGAGGACGATGATAGCCGGGCTGGCTCAGTCGACGTCGGCGAAAGATTAAATCCAACCAATTGCACAGGCTGCACCGTTTCATCCAATTCGATCTCCATTAGAACGCATTTTAAACTACAATTTAGAACGAATTTTTTAAAAATTAAAAAAATGTTCTAAATGGCTTCTACTTGTTCTTCTTCTTAAACGCCACTGAGCCATTCACAACCGTAAAATTTCTTAAAAATAACCTCTCAAGTCTAAATATGTCTTGAATTCAAGTGTTTCCGCTGAAGGTCACATTATTTTTATCTTTTGAATTGAGTTCCTAATTTTAACAGGAAAGCTTTCATTCGTTGAGCCAGAAAGCTTCATCACGACAACGATTCCCTTTTTACGTCAATCAATATTTCCATTTTACTGTCAATTTACAGTACAAAACGTAACTAAATGATGAATACATTCGTATTTTACATAATAATTACTTTATATTCATCGATACAATTCCTCACATTGAATTTGGAACCGGTCAGAGGTAAAACAACAACAGCCTTGTCCTTATTCCTGGCCCTTGAACCCTTCACAACATCAGACCTTACGGAAGTGTCTGACTCTAACATCAGGAAAAGAATGAACTAACGGATTCGCCATTACCTAACTCATTGTTTTGTAACCATTAATAAGTCAGTCAAATCAGTCTTTTCAGCATACACAATAACAATAACGTCAGACTTTAGAATATTTCGCTCGTAAATTTGAAATGAAAGGTGAAAACAGAGCAAACGCATGAACTTGAGAGTGAAATTCACGCGTGACATCAACGTGAACAGCCAATTTCTATTGATAAAAGTGACGCGTGAATCGATTTGAAAAAATTATAACCTCATTTTAGTCATTAGCATAAATTATTTTAATCATTTTAATGTGATTTCCGGTCTGTATAAGACAAACTCAAGTGTAATAATTATTTAAATGCAATTTCCTTCCCTTTCACTTTTCTTTTTTTTAAATCTAAAAACAAGATGTGCGCATCAAATATATTAAACTTTTCATAATCGTTGGTTCATCTTTTGATTCAAAAAACAAAATTAAAAATTTTACGTAATCAAACGACGTCATTGCACAAGGTCATTAAACATCCAATAGCAAATTAAACAATTTCTCTGAATATCAGAATTAATCAAAAACAATTTGTGAATTTTCACCAAAAAGAAAACAAATGTTGTACAAATTGATACATATATGTGAATATACATAACTACAATTAACCAAATATATTAATTAATTAATAGGATAAAATGTTTAAATTTCCAAGATAAAAATTAATTACTATGAGAGACACCCTGTACACCATGTTATTCCAATAGGAATTGTACAGGGTGTCAATTTCAACCGCTTGGAGAGAGAGACACCCTGTACACCATGTTATTCCAATAGGAATTATACAGGGTGTCAATTTCAAATCCGCTTTTATGTCAAAAATAACACAAAAGCTGTTTCTTTTCTTTCATTTTCATTTTCAAATCTAAATCTAATCTTACGAGTACACAATCTGCTATAAGCAGCGTTATTCATCAATTATAACAATTAAAAACAATCAAAGAAAGAAAGAAAAGCAGAAGGAAAAATTTATAAGAAAAAGTTGCCACAAGCAACATCATAAAACGGTGCCATTGTCCTTTGTACAAAAGACAATGATCTCAACAAACACCTCCTTTTGGTCTCTTAATCTCACTAAACAAGTTAATGAAACTTTCAACACTCAAATAATACTTTTCACCTTAATTAGTTTAACTTAATCGCTGCCAGATGACTTTTTCTTGTCATTTTCAGCTGCTAAAAGCTGTGTTTTCCCATTAAAATAGCCGTCCAGTCTTGCCAGAGCGTAATCCTACAATAAAACCATTAAAATTACTTTATAATTTCAATATATAATGAGCTTTTAATAATGAATGAATGAATACAAACCCAATAGCCAAACTGTATTTGTGCATTTGCCCCATTAACAATTGCCCACAAACCCCAGAAGAAATGAGAAACCAGAGAAAAGAAACAAGCTTCCTTGAAGATCTTTTCTTCAATTCTGGCATTTTGTTGAACTGATTTTCCACTGCCATTCAAGTCTGAGGAAAAGCTGCGAACGTAAGCTCGAATGAACTGCAACTAAAACACCAAAAACCATGAAAACCAAATTCAATTTCAAAGTTTATAAATGAAGAAATAGGTTATTTGTTGTTACCTGTTGTTCCCTGGTTGGATATTTCGACATGTTGGAGTAAAAGTAAGGTGGATTTGGATTCGTATAATCGTAGCAGCTTTCACAAAAGTGATTTCCAAAGTCAAATCCTCTACAAAATCAAAACAAAAACTCAAATATAATGAAATGAAATGGTGGTTTTGTTTAAAACCTGTCCAAACCTGTAGTTGTAACTGCAATATTCGTAATCAATGAACATGAGCCAACTTTCAGCAAGTGGAGTGTTGTTTTGCACCAAAATATTTCCTTCCTGCAAGTCATTGTGACTGAAAATGATTGGAGAATTGAGTTTTGGTATCATTTTCATGATCCAACTGAACTCTTTCTCCAATGGAAATCCTAAAAGTTTTCTGGCTTTTTCTTGGTCTTCAGACTTTGCAGCGTTGACTGTAACTTTGGTTCTGATTTGCTGTAACCATCGATCCATGGTGTCTGGAAGCCAATTTGGTTCCTTGTTAATTGGTACCCTTAAACTGTGAACTTTAGCCAACCGTTCAGCGATTGATGTGGCAATGCTTTCATCTAACAACTCTTTCGTCAGCAAAGGTCGAGCCTTTCCAATCACAAAAACAACAACAACAACATTAACTCAACTCAATTCAACTGAACTGATGTCATTTACTTATACTTACTGGAATGTACTCTTCAATTCGTCCTTCTGGAAAAACCCCGTACAATTTAGGACCCAAACGCCTCTCAGAAAGCAAAGTGAATATAACACTTTGAGTGATGACATTCTCAACTACGTCATTGTCGTGCATTTGACCGTAAATCCTCAGCAGAACTTGCGATGGTTCATCACCAATCGGTGACGTTGAATTTGGCAAAGCACAATAGTATAAAAAATTACTTAAACCGCCACTACAAAAACAATTAAACCACAATTAGTTATATTAATTGACAAGACATTAACAGTTGAGTTAATTAAATGACTCAATCAAAATATTAATTCTAAATAATTCGAATAAGACATTTGAAAAGTTTAACATCATCATCATCGTCAGCTATCACAAAGATTATCATTACACAATCAAACAACAACATCATCTTACGTGGCTGTTTTATAATTAACTTGTTAATTCCATCAAACAATAGCGAAACCAAAACCGAAAACGAAACAAAACACACGAGAAAAGATAATTCAATCATTAAAAAAATAAATAACTAAAAATTCAATACAAGGAAAATAATTGACTTTCGTTTAGTCGATAAATTCTCAAAACGTTCCAATTTATTTTTAAAAAAAATATCCGTTATTTATTAGAAACATTCGAAATTTTAAATTAATCTGTTTTCAGTTAAAAACGTTCGAATTTGTTTTTTTTTTTTTTTTAAATTCAAATATTTCAATGATAAAAAGTGCGAGGACAATGTAAGTATACAAGGAGCTTTCCTCTCTCTCTATTTCTTTCTCCGTTTATCAATTGGAGTTAAATTGTGACAATCAAACTGTCAAAATAAATTAATAAAACTAAAGTGAATAATAATGCAAAGGCAATTGACAGAATGGCGTTTTCATTGAATTGTTATCATTGAATTTTTAAATGAATTAAGAAAAAAACAGCCAAGCAAATTCATCTCAACTTCTTTCTTAATTAATAATTTAATCAAAATGTCGTCTTTAAAAAACACACACATCAGGTTATTTTTCCCTTTTCAAAAATAACAAGACAGTTGAAGAGTCCAAGGTCTTCAAATTACATTATAATTGAATTAAAACATTAAAAGTGACGAGGCGAACCAACTGCCAACTCAGACGCAAAAGTACAAACATTTACGAATTTAATTTAATTATCATTATTAAAAAATTACACATAGTTTTGAACGGCTGGACGATTTCCATTTGAGTTGTCATTCCTATGCCAAATCCATCAATATCATTAACAGCAATAATAATAAAAAAATAATAAAAAAAAAGAGTTGAAATTGCCCCAAAGGAAAAAAAACAAACCAGCAAAATGCATAATTAATGAAAACACATCACTTTTTCAATGTCTGACCTTTAAAAGGCTGACATAACAGAAATCGAACAAAATGACTGATTAAAAAGCTGAAAACAATCAGACAGAACAATTGATCGAACATGCAAGGTATTTAATGAACGGTCAGACAGTTCCATTTGACCCCAGCATTAAATCACCCCGTTTCAAGGACAGAACAGCAAAAAAAAACACATCAAAATGTGACGAAATTCACAAGATAAGACATTGATAGCTCAGATAATGAATTGATTCATGCATAAACAAGTAATTAATTATGGATTTGTAAGTAAAAAGGATTAAAAAAGCAAACCTAAAGCGAGAAACGACGATTTCATCGGAGCGAACATTCTTCCAGGCTCCTCCGAGGAATTCACTGCACAGTCGGTAAGCTTTTGCCCTCATTTGAGACTCCATTTTATCATAGCAATAAGAACAATATTAATTTTAATTTTATTAATTTAAGTGTAATAATTTCATGCATAACCACACACTCCTTACACTCAGACATGGAATGCGTAAAATATGATTAAATAGATTTATTAAATATGATTTTTTTTTTAAAAAGCAAAGCTCGACGCGACTCTTATCCTTGCGATTAAAATCTCGATCCACCGTTGGACGAAAAGTAAAGAGAAAATAACTCTTCCTCCTCCTTCTCTGCACACGTCATCACTAACTCAGATTATGACGTTTACTTTTTTCCGTGAAAGGCGGAGCTTATATATTGTACAACGTCATTACGTCATTCGAATCTTTATACAAACCAATTGAAATTCACTGGGAAATTCCATTCTCATTACAAGCGAAGGGGTAAATGGGTTAATTTTCTCCTCCACTCATAAACGTTCTACACACTCACGCGCGAACAATGTAGAACGTAGATTATCACGTGACAGACTTCTCACGCGTGACGTAATACGACATTAAAAAATACAAATAAAAAGTGATTTAGCATTGCAAAACCTGTTTACACGGCTGAAAATTGTGCTAAGGACACAAAAATAGTAAATAATAATCAAAAAGTAAACAAAATGGATTCCATCTGATTGATTTATTGTATAAAATTTGATAAAATTTGAATAATGGCTCAACTAAAACCCTCTCTCTCTCTCTCTCGTCTCATTTTAGAGGAAAAAAAACAATTTTCACCCCAGCAAAACAAAAATAAAATAAAACAAAAAAAAATGAAAATTTCTATTTAAAAAATATTCTTATTAAAATTGCGATTATTAAAATATAATAATAATTAAGTAGTTTGAGGGGTCGCCATTTGAATTATTGAAAATCAATCATCCTCAATTTACTGATAATACTGATTGATTGATTGATTTTGTAAAGGCACACAAAAATATTTATATTTATGTACAAAAAAAATATCTTACAAAGTTTCGTTTACAATCGTCAACGAAGACTCAATTCATTTCAACACAAAAGACGAAGAAGAAAAACACAAAAACAGAGATCAGGAAGTGTTAGTCTGCGCATGTCCGGTAAAAGACAAAGTTGTATTCCACAAACAGGATGTTGGCCAATGAAGAAGCAGCTCGACAAGCCTTTTAAAATCAATTAAACAATTAAAAAACAGTTGCTAATTGAAATTTAAGTTAAAAAAAAAAGTCTTACGTCAACGTGGTTATCAATGGTTGTGACGCGGAACATGTAGCTGCTCTCAACGAAACTGCCAATAGGAAGAACCCAAGCCGGCGTCAACTCCTACCATTCAAAAAATTCAAAAGTTTAAAAATCGTTCCATTACAAAAAGAATGAAAAGAGATGAAACGTCAACTCCTTTCGATTCAAAATTTTAAAAGTCGTTCCATTTGATTTAGAATGAAAAGACCTGATTATGAAATTCACCTCAGTTTTCCTCTCGTTGGTTGGTCCAATTCTGAGGTCCGTGTTGAGCGCCTTTTGTGAAAGTGAACACTCGGTGACTTTGTTTCCTGTTTGACAAATATCCACAAAAACTCCACTGGCGTTGCTCAACCTATTAATTAAAATTCCCAGTCCCAGTTAATAAACAGCTTTTAAATGTCTTAAAACAAAAGGTTGTTTATAAACTTACGTGAACTCGAGAGACAGAGGTTGCTGAGGCATAAACCGACTGATTGGAATCCGATAAGTGTAATTGCCTTCTCTGCAATTGGAGCAATACTCCTCACTGATGCTGTGATTGAACTCAATCAAACGAATCGCCTCAACTCTGGCTCTCAACTCTCCAGCTTCCTCTCTGCGCTGTCTCTTCTCAATCTTTGTCTTTACAAAGTTAACGCCTTTGTTAGGACGATTCAGCCAAGGATCAAAACTAAAAACAACAATTACAATCAATCAATCAATCAATCTATAAAACACCACAAAAGCCTCTTGATTGATTGTTTAATTACACAGCGTCGTTGTTTTCGTCTGGATATTTGTTTGGTGAAAAGTTCTCCTGCGTTGAATGCTCCACTTCATAAGCTCTGATGGATCCTCCGTTTCCTCTTGACAATTGCTGCTGCTGTTGTTGTTGTCTCTGCTGCTGTTGCTGTTGTTGTTCGTAGAGGACGTTGCTGTTGGGATGAATTATCCTGTAACTGCTTGGAGTTATAACGACGCTTGAAAGCCTCGTCACTGTGTCAAAACAATTAAAGTGTCAAACAATTTAAGTCAAAAATACATTGTAATAAGTTCAAAATGAACCTGTGGTTGTCGGTGGAGGCGCATAAGTGGAAGTTGTTGTAGTTCTGAGTCTAAAAGAAGACGATGACGACGTGGTTGTTGGTGAAGGATTGAGAGGAAGTTTAGCAGCAGCGGATCCATCGCCTCCGTTTCCTCCTCCAAGTAAAAGATCACTACAACAGAATGAAGGACAATTGTTGATGTTGCTATTGGTGTTACTGTTGCTATTGCTGTTGGAGTTGGTGTTGCTGTCTGTTGTCCTATTTCCAGCGCAATGAGGAGGCAAACCAATTGGCTCTCTTTTGCCTAAAACGCGAACGGTGTAAGAGGAAGACGTTGCGTGGATCACAGTTGATGTTTTCACTCGAGTTGACGGCGGAGTCACTCCCAGCGATGGATTACCTATCGCAAAAACAACAACAACAGTTCAGTTAAAAGTTTAAGCTGAGTCTAAGTAACAAGAGAGAGAGATTGATTTACTTTGATAAGTTACAGTTCCATTGGACGTTGCATTGTACATCATGGGCGTTGAATGACTAAACAGAAGAAGAAAAGACGTTTATAATTATAATTAAGATTAAGTTGATTAGTGAGATGACTTACTTGGGCGTGAGAGTGGAAGAAGAGGTTATATCGTAGATTTGGCGTTTCTGCCATTCAAGTATATACAAAGTAGCCATTGCAATCAAACTACAATTAAAACACAGAAACAAACAGGTTCAAAATTGTGAACTAAAGAGCAACTAATAAGCAAAAGTATGAAGTGCTAATACCACATGGCCATCACAAGAATGAGAACAATGATTGTTCCTTGAACAAACTTATTTGAACAAAGTCCTTCTTTCGCTGATGAACGACGAGCTCCTCTTCTCAGCGGTTTCTTCACTGAAGTCGAAGGGAGGCTGCTATGAAAAACATCAACAACCACATTGTTAACCATTTTCAGACCAAAGCAGTGACTAAATAGACTAACCTGGTTATTGTGCTTCCACTCGACGTTGATTTCAAGCTGTCAATTCGCCTCAACTTTGCTAACTTATTGTTCATCCTTTCCAGCTCATCAATTCGGTTCTCTAAGTTGTCAGTGACTTTACAAAGTTCCTTCACAGCTCCAATGTTCTCCATGAATATCCTGTCTTTGTTGACCACTAAAAACTTGTCAATGCGCTGACCACTGGGCAACACAATGTCTCCTGACTCTTTCACTGCGTCCGGAAGAACCTTTTGCACTTCCTGAGCGATCACTCCGGTGTCTTGTCTTTCTTCCTTTAACAAACCAGCGTGTTTTGCGAACTCATCTCTGTATTCGTAGCGAACGATGCGCAGTTGCTGAAGGTTTCGCAGTTGCTCTTTCGTGTCCAGCTGTAAAAATAAAAGCACAATTAGCATGGATTAAGGGGTTTAAGAGGATTAAAAACAGCGCTTGCCTCTTCAATATTCTCCTTGGCTCTCATGTCAGACGGCTGAGCAATGTGTCCTGTTACTTTTAAGTTTCCATGAACAACTAACGATTCATCAGGACGCTCAGTGTTGATTCCCACTCGACCCTAAGCAAAAACTATAACTAAAAAGTCTCTAAAACGATGGAGAAAGCGAGATTTTACCGAGTGATAGACTGAATCAGCTGTGAGTCCTTTCTGCCAGGACAATTCCACTTCGCTTTCAAACTGACCTGGATTTGAAGCCTACAAGACACTTTGATGAGTCAAAAGACAACAACAAAAGCCGCGTTTAAGAGCTGAGATTGAGATTAAATTACCCTGACGATGATCCTCTCGGAGGCGCTGGAGACCAAAGGATAATTGGCTTCTGAGCAATGTGCGTGAAGTCCAACCACCAGATAAAAATACCTCTGGTCTGGATTTGGCTTTCCCTTTTTCCTCATATTATTCGACGTTGTCTCACTAAAATGCAATCGACCCACCGTTATTTTCACCATTTGCTCTCCACTCAGCTCCACTTGCACTGGATGGAAAGGCTTTTTGCTCCTGTCAGATTGACTTTGTTCAATCTTTATGCACTGGCTGGGCGACTCCACCTTTAAAAACGTCTTATTAGATAGATAGAGAGAGATAAATAAGGATTAGTTTACCTTGACACCGTAAAAGTGCACAAAAAAGCTCTCAATCTTTTTCAGTCCTTCAGGAGTCTTCACGTAATGCGGTTCACCACTTAGTTGAGCGTGAACTGTGACCTGAAAGTGGTTTTTCTTCTGACAAACAAAAGCGTCGTCTGCGTTTGAAAAGTTGAAACCTTTGTCAGCGTCAACGCGATAGTTGGGCACCGGCAACTCCTTGAGGTTTGCATCACAGACTGCGTGCCAATTGGACTGCTGAAAAGGCTGAAAACGAATGCACTGATAACTGGAATCAACGAACGACATTTGAGGATCTCCATTAAAGTCAAAGCTTATGTCGTCGTCCATCAGTTGAGGAGCAGACGAATGATTGGATCCGTGGTCAGGCGATTGACAATGTTGCCGTTGAGAGTCAGTCGATGGCGGCGTTAAAATCATCCCCCCATTCACAACCCCACCGCCAACACCACCAACGCCACTACTAATACCTCCAACACTACTAATAACACCGCCTGGTTCCTGCTTTATGTGCACCATCCCGTTCATCAGCTCATTCCCATTGGAGTTTACAGCGTTCGGGGACTCGGAATGCTTCCTCTTCTTAGCAACAGTCGTGGAAAATGGTGGAGCGCGAACCAAACTACAATCAAACAAACAAAAATCACATTTAATCATCGATTACAATCAATTAAATACATATTTTAAATCCGCGTCCCAACTACGAGCCCAACTTTGACATTCCATTTTTAATTGACAGCGGTTGACGTTGTAATTTAAAAATCGAACGTCAAAGTTTTAAATTACAGCGCGAAACCAAAATCAATTAAAAATCGAACGTTAAAGTTTTAAACGAAAGCAATAATTGGCGCTGCAATTTAAAAATCGAACATCATGTTGATATGAATGACGTCATCGATTGTAAAATTGACTTTTTCTTTCTCCCTCCAACAAGTGTGAAGTGGCAACAAAAAGTCGGTTTTAACTAGTTTAACTAAGTTAGTTGAAGTAATAAAGAGCTGTGAAATGTGATACCTGTTGAACAAAGAGGAGGTTGAATTGTTCTCCAAAGGCTGGCTGATGATTGGCTGCTGAGGTTGAGTCTGCAGAGACAGAGGAGGAGGAGGAGGAACAGCACCAGGAGGACCAGAAGAACCAGAGCCAGAACCAGGAACCACTGGATGAAGATGCATTGAATGTTGTTGTTGTTGCTGTTGTTGTTGAGAAGCCATATTAGTATTATTATGTGTAATGACGTCACTAGGAATGTGTTTAAGAGGTTGAGTATTTGAATAAGAAAGGAGAGGAGGCGGCGGCGGTGGAGGCTGCTTCCTCATTGACAATTGCTGTTGTTGCTGCTGCTGTTGTTGTTGAAGATGATTAAGATGAGGATGATGATGCACTGCTACTGGCTGAACTTTTTGATCTTCATCAGGTGGCGAATAAGGAGGCTCAGAACCTGAATCTGGAGGACTTTCAGGTAAATTGTGCCTTTTTAAACCAATACATTAGCTTAACAAGGTACAAAATAATAATAAAATCTCAAAAGGATTTATGATTACATGTGTGCATTGTATCCAGTATTAATTAAATTATTTTTATAGGAAGAAATGGCATTGGTTGGGACGCCGTATAAAAGTGCATTTGTCTGATGCAGTTGCTGTTGTTGTTGCTGCTGTGATTGCTGTTGTTGTTGTTGCAGAAGAGGATGAGCAGGATGATGATGGTGATGAGGATGATGATGATGATTGTTGTTGTTGCTGGTCTGTTTGGACCCCAGCAGGCCTCCAACACCTACATTTCCACCAAGCACATTCGATGATGAATCTTTCACCTCGCCCACCAAAGACTCAGGAAAATACCTACAAAAAAATTACATTAAACAATGTTAATACGTCATCATATTTAATAAATAAATTAATTAATTATTATTATTTCGAGTCTTTTGAGGTTATAAAGCAAATTTTGATAGTTATTCACGCTGCTACTTAACGTGAGTCAACGTGAATGCCTTTTCAGCGTGAGTTCTATTTCACAGTAATACATTCAAAATCGAACGTGAGCTAATAAATTGAGCGATGTTGCTCACGCGTGAACAACCATTTTAGAACGATTTTGTTGCTCACTATTTCGCTTCAATACAATGCAATGAATTTGCATTTTAAAAACAAAATTAAAAATTAATAATTGAAAATTATAATAATAATTGTAATGGTATGATAATGATATTTTTTAAAAAATTCTTACATGGTATTGTCGTCGTCTCCATTGATGTAGTCTTCGAGGTTACGAAAGTCAAGGGCATCATTATCGAATCCACCAAAGTCACCGTGTCCTATCAAGGGAAAACATCCAAAATCCATGAATAAAAGCAATTACAATCCAATACTATCTCTTTTTCCACATTTAATTATTATTATTAAACTGCAAAACGGAGGAGACGATGGAAGGAGAAAAAGTTGAGCCACTACATGTACAGGTACAAACTTTTGCCTTCGCTGTTCTTTTTTAGTGCTAATCACGTGATTGCGATGATGACGCACGTACCAACAGGTGTACACTTCTGAGAGCAAGGTGGATTGATAAGTGCATGTACAGTATATACACTGTACTGT
Organism: Helicorthomorpha holstii; assembly: GCA_013389785.1. Taxonomy (NCBI): domain Eukaryota; kingdom Metazoa; phylum Arthropoda; class Diplopoda; order Polydesmida; family Paradoxosomatidae; genus Helicorthomorpha; species Helicorthomorpha holstii. The sequence continues at coordinate 1,788,893 of JAAFCF010006680.1, read as the reverse complement.
GTGTATGTGTGTGTGTGTGTGCAATCAGTTAAGTTGTACAGGTATTAATACGCAATTGACCTTCGAAAATACCAACCAGCAACATACTTTACAGCTTTTATTTATTATTATTATTATTAAGTGTCAAAATATTAACCAGCTTGTTAAATGCAGTCAAGAGTAACCAAGGAAGCCTTACACGGCGTTTATTCAAACGTCTAAAACATTTAATGTGACATAACTACTGTTTAAGAATTTAAAAAATAATTTAAATAAACATTGAATTATAATTACGACAATAATTACCGGTTAATATGAAGCCAATTAATACAATAATTAAAACTATCATTTAGATTTTAGAACGAAAACAAATTGATCTCGTTCCGTCTCGCCACAACGAGAAATTAATTTTCATTTCGAACAAAAATTTAAATTTTCAAATTTCCAAATGAAACATAATGACGTAATTACAAGGATATTGTTGTTTTTGTTTGGAATGCAAATTTAAGTGTCTGAAAGCGCCACGTGGAATAAAATAAAAACATTCTGATTTTTTAAAAAAAAGATTTCCAAAGGGCAATGGCGGATTAAAAACGTTACAAGGTCAAACATTAAATTTTTGATTTAGTTTTATCGCCGTGTGATATAATGTTCAAGTGACAAATAAACAGCCAATATATTATCAGCAGAAGCCGATTGTAATGTAACAACAAGACAAGCCAAGCCAGGTGATGATGTAATGCGATGGTTAATTAATTGATAATTAATTTAACGGAGTGATAATGAGTACACGCACACATACAGTACTGTACGTCATTATGACATTACGAAATTCGAACCTTCAAACAAAAAAACCTTGTCTCTATAGCAACCACAATTATTAATTATTCAAATTTTCAAATTATTCTTTACATTGATTTACATTGTCTTTAACACATTTGTATGGGTTTTTTGTTTTAATTTTTTTTTTCGTGTGCCAAATCAATTGAAAAATGATAAAAAATTGTCACAAAATTGTCTCGAATTAAACCAAAATGGTTTTTTTTTTTTTTCTAATAAGAAAAGAGATAAAATGAAGTCATAGGCTGTTTGTTTTGTGATATTTGTCAACCATTTCCGTCTCGCTTTACCGCCATTTGCCCCAATTGTTTTGTCTATAATCAAAGGTGTGGCTCAATTTAACACGTCCCAATTTCTAAAACGCAGACGACAATCACACTAATTAATTAAGCCAACTAATTAATCACTCATTACACATACACACACTCACAACTTTGATTTATTTTGATCATTATTTAGATGGCTCGCGATACAAACGTTGATCAATGAAAACATTTATCATAATCATAAAAATTCAATCAAAATAAACAAACTTAAAGTGGTTATCAACGTTTTCAAATTATGTTCCAAAACAATAGTAAAATGAAAATGTTCCCACGTACCAAACTTTGCTCACTGTGAAATATTCTAAAAATTTAACCATTCGAATGTTATGAGCGTTGCTCTGTTAGGTCCATCAACCTATTTAATCTGACGTCCCAAAACAAAATGAGTAATAATTAAAAATGCACAAAGTTTAATGCAAATTAAACGGTTAATAAGTGAACGCCCAGTAATAATAAAAATTAATAAACAAGGTAAATTTTCCAGCTGAGTAAAACAATAGACAGTATAAAGGTAAGCAGCCATAAGAGAGCTTAATAAGAGAGAAGGGTGTGTACGGAAAGCCATTCGGGCCAATAACCTAATTAGGAAAAAAATCCATCTCAGCTGATATTTCACGGGATATGAACATCCCAGCAAAAAGAAAAATTAATTTGTGCCAAGCAGTTCTGTTACATATCATTACTATTACTACCATTACTATTACTATTATTATTATGAGAGAGCAATTGGTTCCACTGTGACTGTGGCTGCTGCTGTTTGTTGTTGTTGGTTGGCTCACATTTCAAGTGCCAATAACGAGTTTTAAATGGACAAATTGATGGGAGTGTCAAGGTTGAACAACCATTGTTAATACCACACATACATACATATATCAATAAAAACAAATTAAACCCTTTTATGTTTTCATTAAATTCAGGTTACTTCAACAAATCATTAACTTTTAACCACAAAAACAGTTTTACTTGAAATAATAACAACAAAACTGCACTACTTTGACAACTTTGTTAAAAAAACAACAACAAAAAAAAAAACCAATATTTTGACTATTTTTAATCAAATTTTGTAATCAAAGGTTTTAAAAGAAAGGTTTAATAACATATTCACGTTCCATTTTTTTTAAACGCAAATAATTTTAAAAATCATTCTGAAATTTAAATTTAAAAAACAAAAAAAATTAAAATTGCCATAGCAACCAAAACATTCTAAACATATTCGAATGAACTAATATTTCATATAAATTAATTAATATCAATTATTTATATTTAAAATTTCACCTATCAATTGTAAATACAATTTTTAAGAAATAGATAAAAAAAAAACAATTGAAAATTTGAATGAAAAATGTGTCCTTGACTTAAACCAAACTTTAAAAAAAAAATTACAAATAATTTGGTTGAAATGCACTATTTTTCCCCCTAAATATAATATAATGTGAAAAATGTATATCATTTGAATTTGAATTGAATAAAAAGTAAACAATCTGAAAGCCTTGAGCCGATTTACATGGCTAGAGAAAAGAAACAAGCAGCCTAATCACACAATATATATCTACAATGACGTCACTTGTATTAATTATTAAACCAATTAGCAATTATAATAAAACTACAGCGCTTTCACCTATTATTACTACATAGCAATTTTTCGCTTGGCTTCAGCTCATTTACATTTTTCAACGGTGAAAACACACGCAATGAATTGACGCGTAACGATAGAACGTCATGCGGTAAGCGTGCGTCGTTACCACGGCAACCATACAACCACGGCGTACAGTACGTCTACCGTAGAATTTTAATCGGGAAACGTGCGTACGTCTAACGGCATCCAAATGAAAGCGTCATTTGCGTCACCTGAGTAAAAGGAAGGGGTGAAGGGTGAGGGAGGGAGGAAGGGGAGAGGGTGTGTCCCGTAAATGATACATTTTTTATTCCCACAAATCGTTTACGGTTTGATAAATGAAGCGAATAAACACGAGATTCACCCAATTTCTTTTTTCTTCTTCTTTATCAAACAGTAATATTGGTCGTTTTGATTTCCTACAAAGTTTTAGCTAAACAATTCAATTTATTTTAGAGAAGCCAAAAGAAAAAAAAAAATTTTAAATTAAACCGACTGATATTTAAATATTAGAAATGTGAATAAAAGCAAAGCAGCAGCAGACAACGCCCAATTGTAATTGACACAAAAAGGAAACAAATGAGAAGCGATTAACATTTTTTTTCATTACTTTTTAAAACTCTTGTGCAAGTTTAAAAGTTATAAGAAAACTATTCAAAGTTATCGATCAAAATGGTAAAAAATCAAATCAATAAATGCAAATTCAATGCACAAACTGTGTTAGCCAAATCCATCAAAATAAATACAAATAAAAACTCATTTGGTTTCCATGGCAACTGCTACTCGTTAAAATAATATTCGAATTCAACGGCCAATTTAAAATTTTATATCATTTTCAATTTTTTTTGGGTTCCATGACAACTTGCTACTCGTTAAATAATATTCGATTTCAACGGCCAATTTAAATTTTGGAATGTTTTTAAATTTTTAAATGAGCCAATGACAAACAATGAGTAATAATTTTTGAAACATTGACAACATTGCATTTTAAATAAATAAAAATTAGTCAAAATGGATCACAATTTTGTCTAACTTATAAAAATGGCCAAATTTAGTACATAAAACTTTTAATTTTTTTTTTAAATTTAAATAATAAAAAAAAGTAAAACGTTTAAGAATCAATCAGACCGTTTCAGAGTCTCGTTTTGATTTGAAAATGTAAAAAATATTAATTTGTTATTGGACAAAATCAATGGTGTTAATCGGTATCACACTCGTCGTTCATGTCGAACCAAAATCACATCTACTCGACCGAAATTATAACATTTCCGGTTCACAGAAACCATCTTTTTTATATCCAGTATACATTTAAAAAAAAAACCCATACCAAACCTCATAACTTACAATTTAAAATAAATTATATTTCAAATGACTGAACGAAATTTCATTACAAAAAATCAATTTAACAGACAACCAAACTTCCACTAATTATTATTCATTTTTATTATCTACTTTTATCAATAATTTATTTAATTTCAAATTCCGGGCAATTTTTAACTTTTTATTTGATATTTGATCCGCAGCAATTAGTCCCGTTAAAAGCAGAATATTAAAAATAAGGTAAAATTAGTAGGAAGTGAAGCAAATGTCAAATTATATTATTACGTGAAATTGTAGTAGTAAAATCTTTGAAAACAAAAGAAAATTTAACATTTTTTTTTCTATTATTATTTTCTTATTTTTTTTTTTGCTATTCAATGGCTAATTCCCGCCACCAAAACCCCTGTAGAACATTTTAATTTCCCGCCCTCGCCCTCAGCCACCACAACCACGCCCACTGCATCCATTTCGAATGTTCGAATCAAAACAACACATTTATGATTTATACTGTACACAATATACTGTGGCACATTACGCAAAATAATAATAATAATAAAAAAGTGCCTTTTGGGGTTCATTAACAATAACTGTTTGACCCATATTAGATAATGGATTGCAATGGGCATTCATTTCATCATTTTACTAAAGAGAAAGTTTGAATAAACCGCATAAATCGATTACCTCATCCAACAACACATCGTAATTCTAACCTGGAAACGTAAGCGATCAAAACGTTCGAATTTATGAAAATTTCAATGTTTTTTAACGACTTACGCACAGACATTGTAACATAATAACAATATTGATAACTACTGATACAGTAGTTAAAAATATGTTCTAGCGATTTCAATCGATATAACATTACCGTGAATAATGCTGATTGATAACGATAGACAGAAAGATTGATTGATTCTGTGCGGCCCTGACAGTAAATCTGATTTTAAAAGATTCCAACAGGTTACATCACCGGTTAAGATTTAAATAAATCTCCTAATGTTCTAACAGAACGAAAATTTAAAATTTATATCTACAGCGTTCGAAATTTCGTCAATTCGCCAGCTAATTGCTAACTTGACCTTAACACATACTGTAAGTTAGTAATCACGTAGTTAATTAACTAATCAATCTCAAATTATGATAATTTAACATTTTCACTTAAAAGAACTAGGCATTTCCACTTACTCATAATTACAATGATAAAATTGTACAAGAAATGAAAGGCTCGGATAATGGTTGCTGTCTGCTTATTGTTTTGAAATAAATGGAACAATCGAAGCATTAATTCGCTCATAAAAAGTCTAATCATTACATAATTACCTACAAAGTACAAATTAACTACAACTAACTACTTAAAACTACAAAAAACTCGCTTCGACTAATAACTAAACTAAACCACTAACCAATAACTAAACCACTTCTTGACACAGTGAAAATACGTTGCTATGGAAACGAATATTCTGGCTATTACAAAAAAAAAACAAAATCAGTTCTAAAACTGACGTAAGAATAATAATTACGATGACGTACAAGTGGGAAAAAGATTTGAAAATAAAAGACATTCTAATTGTGTTTTTTAAACCAATTTACGACACCGTGTAAATACGTTGCTATGGAAACGAATAGCCCGGCTATTATTAAGAAAACGGAAAATCTCTTCTAAAATAATGATGACGTACGAGTGGGAAAAATTTAAATATTACCATGATGAGTCCTGTAATGATTTTGCAGATGCAGCAGATGATGAGCTCTGTGATAATGAGCGCGGTCAGCAGCAGCGGCGACGGCGGCGGAAGAAGAGTGCTCAGTCGCCGTCGATGGAGGATGTAGTGGCGGTGGAGGGGGTGGACGACGTATTTCTCTCAGCTCGATGGGGTCACCCATTTAAAAAAACCACCGTTAGTTAATTCACTAACTACTTTAACAATAACAATGTAGCACATTCATATTGCAAGCACAATATTCCAGAATAACGGCTCAATTCAAAGTGAAATTTTTAAGAAAAATAAAAAGTTTTATTTTCTTAAACTACGCCCACAAAACAGCCAATGGGAGAGCAGACGACAATTAAATGGATCACTTGCACTTTAAAGACAATAAAACACCACGCCTGATTACCACACTTTCTCAACCCAATGGCTCACGAGACAATCAACATACTCACAGGGCGTTGTAAATTAACCAGCATAAACTCTCTCAATTCTCACACTAAATAAATACTTCCTCCATTTTGCCTTTTTACAAATTATACACCCATTTCTTTTCTTTTTCTTAAATATTATTTATTTTTTTTCTTACAAAATTTTAAGACAATAAAGATTTTAATCCAACCAGTCCACCCCCACCCCCTCCTCTCCCTCCTACTCCCCCTTTCCCTTCTCCTCACTTCAATCTGCAACACAAAACAGCTGTTCCATTCTTATAAAAGGTCAACTCCCTCACATGTTCCATTACACACAATGCAAAACTGCCCTTACAATCAATGCGCACGCTTCCCTCTTCAATCATTAACCCTACCTAGCTGTTCTATTCTTATAAAAAAATCAACTCCCTCACATATTCCATTACACTCAATGCAAAACTGCCCTTACAATGAATGAGCACGCTCCCCCCTTTCCATGTTTAACATTACTTAGCTGTTCTATTCCAATTAAAAAATTAACTCCCTCAAATCTTCCATTACACACAATGCAAAACTGCCCTTACAAAGAGTGTGCACGCTCCCCCTTCCATTAGTTCCAAACAGTTCATCAACACACGACTCGCGAGTCTCTTTCAAACGTTTACAAAACTCACAAAATCCACCAATATTACAGCACCAAAGCTTAAATCAAGTAAAATGTTTGATTTCATTGACTAATTGACTCCATCAAATGAGACTGTCATTCAAGTAACAATGAAATTCATTAAAAAAAGACAATTCATCCAACAAAAATAGCTAAATGGCTCATTAAAAGTCAGAAAAAAGTAATAAATCAAACTTTTTTCTCTCTTTAACAATTCAAATGCAATAAAAATTAATGAAAACCAATGAAAATTTAAAAAAAATTATTGATTATCACTTAAATGTGTCAATAAAGAAACGAGACTGAATTTCATTGCTTTCAATGGGAATGTTTCCCGTTTCTTTTCTTGCAGTCTAATCAACAAATTCAGCAATGCTTTTCAGCTGTTAATTGCTACAACTTTTGGTATAAAATTCAATCAATTAAACTGTAAATTTGCACAAGTAATTACATGAAATAACACTTGTCCCACCCCCTGTCCCGGCCCCAGCCCCTGCCCCTCCCATTCCCTTGTCTCCCCCTCCACCCCACCCATTCACCACCCCCTCAACTAAACTTCTTAAAAAGTTAAGAATCATGAAAATGATTATGAAACAATTATGTTTGCAATAAAACCTCAAGAAATTAGAGCAGCAAAAGGCAATTTCAATTAAATTCAGACAACAAAATACAATTTTAAAAGTTTAAGTAAATCACCCATTTTTTTTTTAATTTTTTTTTAGTTAAAAAGTTGAACAATTGACAAAAATTTGAAAGCGACTGACACACTTTACTCTCTCCATTTCTCCCACAATTACAATTACCATTATTATTATTATTTTTATTATTATTATACTACAATTCAGATAACATTGAAATTTCTTAATATTTTTATACTTATTATTGTAGGCGTGGTTTCGAAAAGCCCCGCCCTTCCACCCCCCCCCAACCATTCTTCTTCTTAGTATGAAGATGCACCACTCTAACCCCCACCCACCCTACCACCCCCACCAAACACACGACACTCTCTTAAGTCTAAATGAGGTCAGTGTGTTTGTGTATAAATAATAACAACACACACACACACACACGCCCTTTGAAGAAAGGTCATCGAGGTCAACAGCTAAATTATATTATTTACATCACGAATCATTATTTACATATGTTAAATCAAAGCTATCATTAGTTTCATTCAAAACAAACACAACAAACCATTTCTCAATCGCTTAATCGCCTAAAAACTAAATGGTTTTTTATACTAAATCATTACATTAAATTATGCAAGACAGCGGAAGTTCTACCGGAAATCAATTAAAAAAATTCTACACATAACTTTGTATTAATCATTACGTTCTATATTTGAAGTAAGAAAATGTATTTCAGCGCGTATTTCGGTTACTATGACAACAGAACACCCTACTACTACTTACTTACCGTTACTCTTAATAAACAATTTGAATTTTTAGAACGTTTTCAAATGCGAGTATTGTATTGTATTGTTGCTTGTTGTGTAGGTCAAAACCATGCACAAAAAAACGAAATTCAATGCTAAATTTTGAATAAACGTTATTGACAATAACCGTATCACATTTTTATAACATTCATTCTCATCAAAAACGTTAAATTAAAACTGGTCGATTGACTAATCAATTGAAAGAGCAGACGACAGTAGACATAAGCCACCACTGTACTTGTTTACATGTTCATTCGCTTTATTAGCCAATCAACGCACGTGCTGTAACTGTTTTCCCTCAACGTAAAATAAAGAACATTGACATCTCTCATCGGTTGCCATGACACAACACATCGACGCACGTGAATACTATTCTTCTTCTTCCCTGCATCATCGTCACATGGACTTTGACCTTGACCTCCTCCTCCTCGCCATTTAATTAAAAAGACATTCGTCTGCTAAATCGTCTGCTCAATCAATTCAATTCAATTAGTTGTAAATGACAAGTAAACAAGTGAATAAGTTAACAGGTCTTAATGGATTATTCAGCTCCACCCAACCAACCAACCACCCACCCACCCACCTACACATAGTGTTATGTGGTTTCGTGAATATATTACAGTATAAGAAACAGATCTATTGTTTTCGGCTGAGATAATCGAGGGCAAAACAAAAACCATAAGAGATTAGTGATTGAAGGGGTTGAGTGGGGGGGAGAGGAGGGGGTAGGAGTGTCTTTTAGCTCTCATTTTCAGTCTATATAATAATCTACATGTGGTAAAGCAGCAGCTAATTATGATTAACCCTTTCCATTTTTCAAGTACAGACCTATTGTTTTGTTTTTCCTTTTTAAATATTAAACACAGAAAAGTTGGTCACAAGTTCGTCGTACTTTCATTATTAAGGGTCACCACGTGACGTAGTAGCTGGTGTTGCCATGACGTCATATGGTATTACATTGAGACTCAAGACATATAGATAGATAGATGGATGGATGGGTGGGTGGTTGAGTAGTAGGGAGGGAAGGGTGAGGGAGGAGAAGGAGGAGGAGGAGGGAAAGGGGGTGAGGAATGTAATAAATAACGTTAATAAAAATACATTAACAATAATAATTGCAGACTCGATTTTGATACAAAAATAAATAAATAAATAAATGTAGGGCGTTATTGAATATAACTACAACTCAACTGTCCCATTTTTATTTTTATTTGTGTGCAGATTTTTAATATAAAAAAATCAGTTTTGATTAAATTTTAGTGAATGAAAAAAAAAGTGAGAGAGAAGAATAAAAAGAAGAAGTGGGAGTTGGAAGGGGGTTTATACCTTAACAACAACAACAACGAGGACCCCTCCACCCATACCACCCCCAATCCCATCAACTTACTTAATTGACCTTTCAACTAACACTGACTGCAGTTTGAAGTCTTTGTTGTTGTTTTGTTTCTTGCAATTTAAAATTCTGCAAATTGTCGTGACTTGAATTGATAATTTCTTCATTTGATGACTAAATGACTTAAAACGTGTGTTAAAAAGTCTAATTAATTCAAACAACATCGACTTCCTGAATCGATTACACGCCATTATTATTATTCAATGGAATTTCCTTAATTGAAAAAAAAATAAATAAAAGCACGCGTTCCTGAGGTTGTTAACCAGTTCAGACAGTGTAGAAAACGCGCGTAAAAAGAACAAGCGCAATGAGCGCCATCTATTGATCGCTCGCTTTACTATAAATGAAAGCGGTCAATACGATGTTTGCGCAATTACACGTTCTTTTTTTTTAAATGATTCAGCAATTAACTCAGCATTTGAATTAATGATGAAATTAAACGTAGTTAAAATTAACCAAAATAATGAAATCATTTTACAACGGATATGAACAACACTGTGTTGGTTTGTTTGTACTGTATTAACGTTAAAAGCTATCGATATATTAATCATTATTTTGCTTATAATCGATTCCAAAGCTGGTTCTGCTCGGCTCTTCTTGGAAATTAAAAATCGACGTCATTCAATACTCTACTGTATATCGTTCGTTCTCTACAATTTAAATTTTCAAAAGATAATTCTAAACGTACTCACGTCACAATTCTTATCACCGATTACGCAATTTTTAATTCCAGCTATCGACATTAAAACGCTGATTGACAGGGAATAATTTATGTTGCTATCAGTGGAGACAACATTGCTTCCAGCTTTTAAATATTTAAATTCGTTCTAAGATGAATAATGTACAGGTTTGTCTTATTAGAACGTCATAGCAGATTCATAATATCTCAAATTACAAATTGAAATTTCAAATTATAAACCAAAAAAAACCTTTTAAAACTTTTAAAATTTTGTAAACTAAATGAAATTGTACCGTACGAGTCCTAACATTGCAACACGAATTAAGTTTTTGATGACACAAACAGCAACCACTCACATCCAAAATTATTAATCACTACGGTAAATAGAACGTCATAATATAAATTTAAACATTCGAATAATTCCAAAAGACTTTACTGTATAGAACGCTATGGCTATCGCTATGGATGGTTCTAAAAATAAAACTTTTTGATAAAAAATCAATGCCATTAAATAAGACTACAACATTAACATCAAAAAAAAAATACAATTAACAGATGAGATAACACACACTCACATACACTGTACACACATGTTTTCCATCAACCATTAATAAAAACCACGCGCGGCCATCAAAATAAATATGAAAATGAGATGCTAATTCGGACAGTGACCCAACACGGCCGCCATAAAAACACATTCGATTCCAAGCGCTTTCAAACTTTTAAATTCCTTCAAAAATCGAACATTTTTTTCAAAATTAAAAGACTTAACAATCCATGTATAAATTTACGTTCCAAACATTTATTGACACAAGATGGCTATACAGTGAATGAGTCAAAGTTTGACCCTTGGATGTTGTTTTGCTTTCAAAAGAATAATAAAAAAAGACACCTCTCTCTCTCCTCCATTTTACCACCAAGGAATGATTAAAAAATGTGTGCCATTATTCACTTGACTCACCTAGGACAGCTTGTAGGTCCTGATCGTCGCCTAACACATCGTCCATCTTCACTTCCAAAAATAAACAAAAAATCACTCAATCCATAATTACTTCATTAAAATATTCCATGGAAGAAAACACACAAAACACAACTGAAATTCTCAATTCGTATTAATTATTACAAATTTTACACACACACAGGACGCCTTAATAAGTTTATTCCTGGAAATAACCTGTCCAACAAGTTTCTATCACGTGGTACAGGATGAGCGAAGCTTTTTCCGCTACATTAAACCCGTCATTCACTTTTATACAAAACTACGGAGCGGCTACTCAAAGCACCTGTAGAATCAAAGTCTTCCACACGGTCAGCCATTACGGAAGCATTGTATCGCAATTCAACTAATACGAACCAAAATGGCAAACAAAGAAACCGTTCACAAGTCACAAAGGACAGCCATTATGGACGCATTACATCGCAATTCAACTATTACGAACCAAAATGGCGGATTAAAAAATAACATTTACAGGTCACAACAAACAGCCATTATGGACGCATAGCATCGCAATTCAACTAATACCAACCAAAATGGCGGAAACAAAAAAACATTCACAAATCACAACGGTCAGCCATTATGGACGCATTGTATCGCAACTCAATTATTATGAACCAAAATGGCGGTTAATAAAAAAACATTTGAAACTGCAATTTCAACATTAAATTTTTTATACTAAAAAGTCAATAAGAGTCACAATAACAAGTATTTCATTCAATTTACCAATTAAATTTGCCTAAAATTGGCACAAAACTTGTAATTAATAATTAATAAAGCATCAAAAAACCTAGTAAACTTGTAAGTTGATCGAGCATTTAGTTAAATTTTCATTTAAATCCATTTAGTTACATAAACCGATAGTTAATTACCTGAGAAATCCAATATCCAGTGCATTTACATGCGAAACATTGGTTGAGTAACGTTTTGTTTGCGTTGTAGTTGACTATGTTTAGCAATTCGAAGGCACTGAGTTAAAACCTAAACCAAAACTTAACCATTTTAACAACAAAAACAACCACAAAACCTTAAAAAACTCTCAAAATTTACTTGTCTAGATTGATGAGGCAGCACAATTGCATCAGTTAAGACGTTAAAAGCACAAGAGAAAGCAGTGGACGGAGCCAAATCCCACGCTGATTCAACTTTGCTTAAATCACCGTCTTTCTTTACCTGAAAAGTTTAACCAAACTCATTAATTAAACTCATCATTCAATGTTGACGTGGTTAACCTGCTCAATTGTAGGAAAATCAGCATAAGTAAGAGCAGTTGGCCACGAGAGGATAAAATTCGGATTAAAAGCTAATCCGCTCATGACATAAGCGTCGTCGCCATAGCAACCGCCAATGTTGAGAGTAATTCGAGGAACTTGAGTGCAACTGACAGCTGAAACCATTTTACTCTTCTCTTTCAACGCCGTTGCCTCCACCGTTTGATTGTTAACGTCTAAAGGACTTGAATATTGAAGAAAAATGAGAGGAATTCCTCTCCTGTCACACATTGTGATGAAATGAGCTCCTTTTTGACCGTCACCGCCGCTTAAATGACCACAATTGCCCACTACGCCAACCAACATACTAAAAACAACAACCATTGAGTGAAAAAACCTCCTTTAAACGATTTGAAAATAAAGACAAAAATGTACCCAGACAAATAACCAAATCCAGTCACAAGATTTTGCCCATAATTTGCCTTAAATTCATGAAATCTGCTTCCATCCAGCAACCTCGAGATAATTTTACCTAAATCATCTCTTTTAACATCGTTGAGACCACAAAAGTAAACTAATTCTGATGAAGGAAAGAGCGGTTCTTCCCACGAAGAAGGAAATTCGACTTTTTCCAAGTTTAGCGTCTCCACAATCGCTTTACACAAACTAAAAGCCTCTTCCTCACTCTTCGTTAAGTAATCAGCTCCTCCACTCACTCTTAAAACAAAAAAATACAAATTCAAGAGTCTAAATTGTGCTTTAAAACAACTTAATGTATTTACTTGCAATGCAATTCAGTTCCTCCTAACTCTTCATCAGTAACAACTTCCCCACTGGCTGCTTTGACAAGTGGAGGACCAGCCAAGTAAATATAGCTAATTCCATCAATCATAATCGTCTGCTGAGCCATTTGAGGAACGTAAGCAGCTCCAGCCGTGCAACTTCCACAAACCACAGCAATTTCAGGCAGCCCATCCGCTTGCATCACCGCCTGATTACGAAAGCCACGTCCACCGTGAAGTTTATCAGGGAAAATCTCTTAATCAACCTAATTAGTGACTCTAACTTTATCTATTTAAACGAATTAACTAGTCAACTGAGCTACCTGCTTGAAGAGGAAGAAAGGCTCCTCCACTGTCAATGAGGAAAATACAAGGCAAATGGTTTTGAGCTGCGATGGTTTGACTTCTCATCATTTTATGAAGTCCAGTTGGATACGTCGTTCCTGCTTTCACAGTGGAATCGTTGGCTGACACTAAAAAGTAGTGTCCACTCACCTTACCAATCACTAAAACACATAACAATATCATATTTCTACATGTCCAACTTTCACTTAAAGCTTTTTATTTACTTGATTTTCCTCCAGCTGAAGGAACATCGCCATAGTCCTGACCTAAACCGGCCAACGCTGACAGTGGAAACACATCTTGGTCATCGTCCAGCACCAGTTTCAACCTATCCTGCACTAACATCTTCTTATTTATCTTTGTGTGTCTATGAACAGCCTTTGGTCCTCCTAATAACATTCATAAACATCATTACTATTATTACAAACACACGATTTCAATGATCTGTTATGAACCTCCAGCGTTAACTTGAGCTTGAAATTTATTATAAACATTCTCAGCTGCTAACCATTTATCCTTAGCAGCTTTATGTCTATCTAATTCAACGTTAATTTCACCAGATAAAACCTTAAAAGCTGAAGAAGCAAATCCATTTCTTTGTTGCCAAGACAAATTCAACAGGCGTCTACAAGCACTCAACATTTCCAACCCATCTAAACATCAAAACAACAACATCTGTTACTACAAACTCACTAAATAATTAAAAATGCACATTAATTACTCATGTTTCGTTAGTTAACGTGGCTTTTTGGCACTTCATTAAGTAAAGTAATCTTCTTATCTCAACATTATCATTTTACAGCTGAACATTAGAACACTTTGATCAGCAGTTTCATGTTACAAAAACTTCACTGATCAGCAACGTTATGCAAATTCATTGTTATGATCAGCTTTGTTATGCAAATTCTTGTTTTGTGATCAGCAATGGTACGTAACGATTACAGCGCTCCTACCTTCTCACAGGGGAAACTACCTAAAGCGCCACTATCGTTGCCATTGGACTATGTTTGCTATGTTTCCACTTGTTTACATGACGTAATCGTGTGAGATCATAGATTTAACTTGGTTGCTATGACGACGTGTACACTTGTAAATTCAGTTGTGCATAAATGTTTAGTTTCTCACGACGTGCTTAGGCGTGAATGAAAAGTTAATTGATACTCGAAACGATGGACAGAAAGGCAAATGGCGAGAATATTTTTGACAAAATCCGCGATGATAAATCAGTTGCCTGGTCAGACAAGAGAAAAACCTGTTTCGAGGAACTTGACAAGGACAGGTACGTTAATCAACGCATTTCCTGTAGTTAATTACAGTACAGTAGTAGTTATACCTTGAACGCAATATTAATGACTTTGCAATATCATTATGCAGAGACGGTGGGTTGGACCTCGGCGAATTTACCTCAATGAGCCGGCAGTTGTTTTGCAATGAAAGCGGACAACCTTACGCCGTTTCTTCCTATAAAATTGAACAACTTTTCCGTATTTTTGATAAAAACCATGTAAGTTTCCTTTAAAACACAACAACTTTCCTTTAACTAAAAAAAAAAAAAAAGAACATTATAGCGTCAGTTAGTTATTTTTTCAAAAGCGTTCTAAATTTAAAAAAAAAAAGAATTGAATTTAAAAATTCGAATTTGTTCTAGGATGGCATAATCGACTACGAAGAGTTCACCTGCTGCTTTAACAGTTGGATTAAACAGGTAAAATTAACCCTTCGTTATTTAAGGTACTTTCAATCATAATATCAACGTTATAGTAGACTTTCGTGTTAAACATCAATCGGTGGGACTGCTGAGGTGGATTTTTTTTTTTATCCCAAAGTATAATTATCACGCAATTTCTCTTTTATCATCACAACACACACACATAACAATGGTGCTGTGTCTACTCAATCTTGCTTATTTTCTATTACAAAAACGCATTGGCATTGTTATTGTTGTCTTTTTTTTTGTAATGAAATGCCAGGGTTAGGGTGGAGTTGGAGCAACTTTTAACATTTAATAATAATAATAATCGATTGCTTATTTGTCAATCCATCTGTCAAATAAAAAGATGAACAACTTCCCTTTCCTACATAATGGAATGATCTATCTTATATGCCATCTGCGTTAATTCCATTGTGTACGAAGGGGTGAGGGAAGGATAGAAAGGAAATGTCAAATAGAACAACTCTCAATAGGGACAATCTACGTCATACGCACGTGACAAATCTTAAAATAACGCGTCATAAATTTGAAGTTTGACTCACATTTTGTTGTCTTTTTTTTCTTAAAGATTTTGTATCCAGTGAGCGCTCTGTTGATAATTGACGTTCAGAACGACTTCATCTCAGGAACTTTAGCAGTTCGCAATTGTCCCGCCAAACAGGAAGGCTTGGAAGTGGTTCCAGTGATCAATCAGATGATCACCAACGTCGCTTTTGACGTGGTGGCTTACTCTCTGGATTGGCATCCTCAGAACCACGTATCATTCCACGAGAACGTAAAGAACAGAAAGCTTCATTCCAGTTCCAAAGTGACAGCTGAAGCAGCCAAGATCTTTGACACTGTGATCCTGGAAGGTCCACCGATGACCTGTCAGCGTCTTTGGCCAGCTCATTGCATTCAAGAGTCTTGGGGAGCTGAGCTGCATTGCGACCTGAAACCTCCAGCCAGTGAGGCCATTGTCATTCAGAAAGGATCTCATCCTGACATTGACAGCTACTCAGCCTTCTGGGACAACAATCGACAGTCAACAACCACTCTCAGACAAGAACTGGAACTGAGGAACGTCACTCATGTCTACGTTTGCGGTTTAGCCTACGACATTTGCGTTGGTAAAGCTTAAAACTAAAACTAAACAAAAACCCTTTTTAATTAAACGTTAAAATTCAAATTTTCAAACACAGGAGCAACTGCCAGTGACGCTCTGGACATTGGTTTTCGCACAGTTGTAGTGGACGATGCTTGTCGAGGAGTCGATCTGGATGACATTCAAAAAGTGAAAAACAAGCTGATTAAAAACAACGCCATCATCGTCAACTCTTCTCAGGTTAAAGCCATGGTTTTGGCCAAAGATCGTCGCTTTGAACTTGGTTACAGTGCGGCCATCAACTTGACAAAAACATAACAAAACAAAACGCACAATAAACGATTAAAAGTATTAATATTCCGTCCATATAAAGAAAATATGTAAAGAAAAAAGTTACTTAAAAGCGTAGATTTAGCTCAGTTTTTCATCTTAGTTGATTGAGAGACGATTTCTTTTTTCGCTTTTAGCTGTGATATTAACGGATTCTCAGCTCTTTACTAATCTCCTATTGTAAAACCTTGTTAACTTTTGTTTATTTCATTAAATAGCAAACTATAAATTATATTATTTTGTTTAAAAGATTTTTTTTTAGATGAAAACCGTTAAATGAGATCCACAGCTGTGAAACTCAACGGTGAATTTCCATCAATAAACAGCTTTTCAGTTATCGATTTCACTTCTTTTTTAACTGTTAAAAGTCAAAATCAAAACTTATTAAAACCACAAATTGATTTGATTTCGGTTTTTACCTTTTGTTTCGTTGTACAAAGCCACTTTCTCAGCAATTTTCTTGGCAATTACTTTGAACAAATCCTTCAAACAATCAATTAATAACTTTTAATTACTAAAATAACTATAAATTACCTTTGAACTAATTCGTCCTCCTTTATAATAAGGATACAAATACGAATTGACAATGTTTGCTATCACAGATTTACTTAAATTACCCGCAGATTTAGATTTAGACGAAGATTT
>JAAFCF010006680.1:1732883-1764795 GCA_013389785.1 Helicorthomorpha holstii | reverse complement strand
CTGTCGTTGATGCCCATTTGAGAGTTGATCGTTTCACAGCAAACTTTATCTCGTCTCAGATGTTCCAGTTGATCATTTATTAACGCAATCAGCGGTGAAACAACGATTGTTACCTTGTTATTAGCCAAAACGGCTGGCAATTGATAGCAAAGAGATTTTCCAGATCCAGTTGGCATCGAAATAAACACATCTTGCTTTCCTATTACAATTACACACACACAAACACCACAAGAGATGACATACAATACATTGATATTAAATTAAAACAACGTCACTTACTTTTAATAACAGCCTTCACAGCCGATTTCTGCAGTTCACTCTTAAATTTGCTAAAACCAAAAACACTTTTGAGTGTTTTTTCAGCGTCTTCCATCATTCACGATTTCAAACATCAAAGTTTTATCATTTAGAACAATTCACAGCACGTTAGAACAGTTTTAAACGTGTTTCTCAAAGTCACTTCATTCTGTGCGTTCACGACCCCAAATTCCCATTTACAGTAAGTAACAGTCAGTCGAGACGTTGAACATGTCTTCGTTCTCTTTTACTCAAACACAACAGAGCCAATGTGGCTGTCAGACCTTGATAATCAGACTTCATTATTACAAAATAAATAACACTACTGTATATTTTTTTAATAAAATACAAAATAATTAAGATTCATAAACGTAATCATCGGAAAAGTAATTTAAAACTATATTTTAAATACTAATTTGGTTTTTAAATTTTAACAAGAAAGTAGTAGCCAGTCACATCAGCCTTTACTTCAACGTAGTCAGACACATTATATTCGAACGTGTATATCACTGAAAAATGATGTAAACAGATGTTTTATCTTTCCAAGTCCTGTTTTCGCAATTTGTTTTCAAATAATAAGGTAAATATATCACAATTCAGTTAAAAACTATTATAATTTAACGTCAGAATGAACTTAAGTGATAATTAACTGACTTATCAAAGGTAAAAATCAACGAAATTGCTGAAAATTACATTGAAAAACCACACTTCGAACGTTGCATGAGTCATCGTCACACTTTCTCCATTCAGATTTCATTTAAACCGATTTCTCTTTAACAGATGTTAGTTACTACGTCGTAATTAAGTCTTCTCCAAAGCAAAACAACAACAACAAGAAGAAGAAGTAGAGAAAAGTAAGAAAATGAATGGACAATTCCGTTTCTCCGTGTGGGATCCAATCCTTCTCGTTTCCCAAATGCTAACAATGCAATGCTGTTATTACGTTTGTTTGGGTCTTTGGATCATTTTTGCTTCTTTGCTGGAAGCAAATCTTCAGTCAATTGATAACATATTTGCATATCAAGAGCTGAGAGTTCGTGAGACTCGAGGGAGATTAATCATTGGTGCTTTTGTGCTCAACTCTCTGACTTGGTAAAACTTTTTAACTCTGAACTACACTTTAGATTGAACTAATTTGGTTTTTGGTTTCAGTGCATTTGGACTGTGGTACGTGGTGAAAAGGACAAAACAGTGCTTGGATTTCACAGTTACAGTTCACATAATTCATTTGCTGATTTGCTGGGTGTTGAACGAGGCTTTCCCAACAGCTGTCTCGTGGTGGCTTCTGTGTTTGGTCTGCAACACTCTCATGTGTGTTTGTGGCGAATTTTTGTGTATGAGAACTGAACTGAAAGCAATTCCAATCAGTTTAGGACCAAAAGCTGATGTCTAATTCATCAAAAGTCTAAAATCTAAATCTCAAAAGCTCAAACGTCAAAGTCATCGTCTCTTTAAACTTTCAAAAACAAAAAAATCAATAATAAAATATTTATGTTACATTAAACTTCTCATCTTTCATTCATTTTGTACTTTTTAATGACAAAAGAGTTGAATTTAACACTTAAAAGTCCGTTTAACTTAATTAAACAGCTCAAGTTTCCTTAAAAACTTTTAAAAGTATTCAATTTTAGACTTCAAAACAGTTAAATTTCATTCAAAAAGACGACGAAATTGTCTTGTTAACTTTAGAAATTGAAAACATGAAAGTTATTTTTCAACTTTCAATTGCAATTTCAGTTGTTTTGAATCTTCTCGATGGATCAATTGAACCAGAAACAGCCAACGACGCTCTGGTCATTGGCAAATTGACCACTGAAAACAAAGTGAACAAGATAAATGGGAAAATGTTCATGAAATTCCCATCTTCAAATTACCACACGGAAGTTGCAGTTGAAGGTTTAGTGGTTCCTTCGTTTGTCATCAGAGGAACAAGCAATGAGACTGAAAATGGAGTTGAAACCATCAAAGACGCCATCGCTGGACTTTCAATCGCAAAAGCCAAGATCAAAGACAACAAACTGTCACCGGAAGCTTTCATTGTCGGTCAATCGAGCTCAATTGCTTCAAAACAACGCTCTCCAAGGAATGAACAACCTAAAACTAAACTTAATCGTCAGCCCAAAAGCCCAGAAACAGAAGCCTCTGGTAAAAAGATAATAATTGAGGCTCTGGAAACAGTTTCCGGTGGTAAAAAACCAACAACTGAATCTCCAATTGCTGTTTCAAGTGACAAAAGACCTGTAATTGGTGGAATTAATCTCATAAATATGACAACTGAGACTCCATCAGCTGTTTCAGGTGATAAAAGACCAACAATCGCTGTTTCCGGTGACAAAAGACCAACAACTGAGACTCCCATTGTTGTTTCAGGTGGCAAAAGGCCTGTATTTGGTGGAATTAACCTTATTAAAGTGACAACTGAGTCTCCAATTGCTGTTTCAGGAGGTAAAAGTCCAGTAATTGCTGTTTCCGGTGTCAAAAGACCTGTAATTGGTGGAATTAACCTCATAAATGTGACTCTTGAAGAAGCCACAATCATCGACAACAAAGCCAATGGTCGAATTCCTGAAATTGAAATCGAAAATACCAAAATCAAAGATTTGACCATTGCAAACGCCATCAACGAAGCTGCAGCGACCATTTACTACGGAAGATTTCCATTCGTCAACGTCATCGGAGGTTCAATTGCGCGTGGAGTGTTGGAAGGAAGTCGAATTGTCCAGCAAAAGCTTCAGGACACAATTTGGGACGTAACAATTGTCAACCCAGTCGTTTCTAATGGTCAAGTGGTCGGAGGAAGTGTAAAACCATTCGAGTTCAATGGTCAAGTCTTTTGTAAAGTTCAAGTTGAAGATGTTGGTCAAGGAAGCGCCGTGGTCGTCGATGACCTTTTGCCTTTTGTTTCAATTTCAAAAGTGGACATTTCGGACAATCAAAAGTTGAAAGGAAAAATCACAAGTCAGGATTTGAACGCTTACGACAAAAATAAACACAATTTTAAAGAAAATGACAAAACTTTTGATCCTTTGCCTCCTTGTTTTCCTGTTTGCTAAACAACAGTGAACTCCGTTTAACACGAAATGGTTGGAACAGAAACATTTCTTCGTCTTAAAAAAACATTAAATTCACTTGTTACATTTAAAAATGTTTTGCTTTTAAGTTTTTTCATAAAAACAAACAAAAAATAAAATGTTAATAAAGAAACGAGACTAAACATCATCAGTTGCATCGGAGTTTTGTCTCGTTTCTTTCTTAAAATAAAGAAACGAGACTAAATCTCATCAGTTCCAATAGAGTTTTGTCTCGTTTCTTTTTTAAAATAAAGAAATGAGACAAAACGGCATTGGAACTAATGATATTTAGTCTCATTTCTTTATTGATTTTTATGAAAAAGCTAAATTTTGTAGTGTTAACTGGATTTCACTGTAATTTTTAAATGAAAACTATTAAAATTTGCTCATAAAACGACTCGTAAACACTGTAACGTTTGACTTGGTTTAAGTAACAAATCAATCAACCAACCAACCAATCAATAAATCAATTAATAAAAGTGCTTTAGTGTGTAGACACCGGAAGTGGCCTTATGAATGCGCCTGTCACTCATTTGAATAATATATTCAAGAGTTTGAGACTTGTCAGACTGAAATGTCAGACAATTACTTGACATTAAAATCAATTGTAAAAGGCAAAAGTGTGTCTAAATGTCAACCCAACATCCTCCACTCAAAAACCTAAGTGAATTTTCAACAACCACACACAACAACTCAATCACACAAACCACAATTACAATTTTGTCTTCAGTGCAATAAGACAAACAGAAATGCAATTTCTCCAATTCCTCTCAGCTTTCACCTTCATTTTGATGGTTTTTCCTGCTTCAAACTCAACTCAATTCATAAATTCAACTAAATTCATAAAGTTTTCCAGCAATTCAGCTGTCAACCCAACCGACATTTGGTCCAATCACTCGTTTGCTTCTTCTTCTTCTCAGTCAAACTCAACTTTAGTCATCAAATGCGGAACAATTTGTCAGCAAACGTTGTCTTGTCAAGGCTTTCAATTGACCAATAAGACAGCAGACCAATTGGACGACCAAAGCCACGGTCAAAACACAGGACATCAGGTCTGTCAGCTCTTCAACTTCTCAGTTAACGTTGAAAACAGCACTTTGCAGGCAAAAGGAGTCAACATTTACATAAAATACAACTCAATACAACAAAACAAACAGCAGGAAACATCATCTTCAAACTTACAACCAACAGCAACAACGTCTTATGACTCAAAATCAACGACTTATGACTCGAAATCAACGACTTATGACTCGAAATCAACGTCCTATGACTCGAGAACAACGTCTTATGACTCAAAATCAACGTCGTATGACTCGAGATCATCAACATCTTCTCACAACTCAAGATCAACTACTCCCTCTGACTCCTCTGATGATGACGACGATGACGATGATGATGATGACCATAAGGGCTACGACCATGACGATGGTAACAACAGACGCGACGGCTATGACGATGACTCAAGCGATTAGGTCCTTTGCTTAAGGTCCTTCAAAACCACAGCACTTATTGTGTGTGTTTTTCAAGCACTTTTAACTGAAAAATCAAACGTCTTAACAGCATTTCTGTTCTTGTTAAGTTATTTCCTGTTTTAATTTAAAATATTTTTATTAAATCTTTGAATGAAACACATAAACGATAGTGAAATGTTCGAATGATAGAACATTTTTCATTTCAAAATTCAAATAAATAAATTTTTATTCTTTTCTTTTTCTTTTGATTGATCACAGTTGCTGTTGTTGTTTTTTTTTTATAATTTTTTCTCGTTTTCGTTTTAACAAAATGTAGTTAAAGCTTTGAAATAAAAGTGTATTTTGCAATTGCTAAAATAAATTAGTGTCATCTAAACTAAATTGGTAAATGAAGTACTAATTAGCTCGTTTAAGTGAGTGAGTCTGTGTGTGAGATTCGGCAGTGTCGTGTCGTATACAGAAAAACACTTGTTGTTGACCCTGTGGATTGCAAACAACACACTTCTAGCAACTACTACTACTGTATTAATTATGATGAAAAGCAATTGTAATTGTAAACCAAAATCTCACCGTCATACTAAAAGCCACTTCAATGACGAAGCAAAACAAAACAGTCAAACTTTCAATGCCTTTTTTTATAATTTAGCTAACAATCATACATTTATCACTTAATTACACGGAAAGCCGTTAAATTCGAACGTTTTTATGTTAAAAATAAAAATGTTTTTCTTTTTTTTTTTCAAATAAAAATTCGAACGTTTTTCTTTACAAATCAAAATTCGAATTTTTTTTTTTTTTTTTTTCAAATAAAAATGCGAACGTTCTTTATGTTAAAGTAAAAATTTTGAAAATGGTGTAAACAAATTGTTATGCTACGAAATCCGTTTAACATAAAATCGCTTAAAACAAAACAACATTTTGATCCATACATTTGTTTCCTGTTAACACAAAACGAAGAAATGTTGCTCCTAATTTGTTATTTATTAAAACAAATACAAAATCAATACCAAGGAAAAGAATGAGACAAAACTCCATTAGAACTGATGAGAATTTGTCTTATTTCTTCATTGACATTCTTTTTCTCAGTGGAAAGAAAGAACCGAGACAAAACTCCATTAGAACTCATGAGAATTAGTCTCGTTTCTTTATTGACATTTAATTTTTTATTTGTTTCTATTAAAAATTGAAAATTGCAATTATAAAATGTAAATAGTCAATCAAATACGAAGTTAAAAGTCATTTTAGTGACAATATTTTTGTGATTTTTCAAGTTCTTTTTAAGACAAAATACTTTTAACACGAAAAAATATTTCAGTCTTGACCATTTTGTGTTAAACGGATTCCACTGTATTTGCATTACAGCAAAAATTGTCCAACTTTTCCAATAAATAAACTCCATAAATAAAATATGATTCTTTGAGAGTGCAAATGGCGTCCAAAGTTGACTGTTTTGTTTGCTTAAAAACCAATAAACAAAACAAGAGAGAGAGAAAAAGAGAGAGAAATAGAGCAGACTTTATGAGTTATAATAATAAATTTCCCCTCCCAACATTTCCTTATACTTTTATTTCTTTTTATAATAATAAATTAAACTTTATGCAAAGCAGCAGCTCCACTTGCCAATTGTCTCTTCCTTTGAGCACAATAAATCCTCAGAAAAATAGCACTAAAGACTAAAAAGATGCCAATAATTCCTGGAGCAGTGATTGCATGATGATAAATAATACAAGACAAAATGATGGCTAAAAGCTGCCTAATCGTCATCATAATTGTGAAAATAACAGCACCAAACTTGGAGATTGTATAAAAGATAAAGAGCTGACCTGTGGCCGAAGTGAGTGACAAGATAAAGATGTCCAACACAAAAGCTGGATGGTTCCACATAAACTCCCAAGACTCAACGAATCCTCCTTGCTGAAACAACGAAACACTGGTGAATAAAACTGAAAACATGTTAACTCCACACATCATTTGCATATGAGTCATTTGGTGCTGTTTAAACAGCTCAGACTGCCAATTGGCTGTGAAACTATCAAAGACCATGTAACCACACAGAATGATGACTCCTGAAAACGTCGTTGTAGACGATCCATGCTCTTTTACGTCATCATTTCCCATCAAAAACAACGTCATTCCACTTGAGATGATGAACGCTGACACGTATTCGTAGTAATCGTAGGATTTCTTAGAGATTAACTTGCCCATTAACATGACAGGGATGATTTTGGAGGCTTTTGCTAAGACTTGGATGGGGAAATTGACGTATTTGAGAGCCTCGTATTGGCACCAACTGCTCATTATGTTTGAGAATGAACAAAACGAGTATTTGTAAGCTGGTGCTTTGTGTCTGGGTTGTCTGGTGAACAATACGTAGCCTCCAGCCAGTAAAAATGCCAGAATTCGGTTCACAAATACCAAGAACTGAGAATCTCTGAATCGTTCAGATGTAGTTGAATCGTTGGATTTGTAATCGACGGTCATTATACGCTCTTGAAGAAGTCCCCAGATCAGATAGGAGCCTTGGAGACCTAAAAAACAGTAAATCATCAACCAGGCTTTCTGAGCTGAACTTGTGGGCTGCTTTTTATCAGTTGATTCTCCTTCCCCATGATGATCTGGTGAACCTGAGCTGCTTGAATCTCCGTAGAAACACAGTCTAATGGCACTTGGAGTGCAACCACCTTCTACAAATTCAAAATTTAAATATTTAAATGCTCATTCAGTCTTAACTTACAAGTCAAAGTCTACTTTTGTTTTCATAACTTCGTATTTTCAATAATAAAACAAATTCGTTGTATGCTATTTAGCTTAAAGTTTCTCAAAATAAAAGCTTCATTCAATCATATCGAGTGAAATGTTCTATTTAGAACGAAAATGATGCGGCTTTCTGACGTGTTGCCAATTCGAGTTATAGTCAAAAGTAAATTTAATTTATTTCGTTTTAATTAGGTTAATTTAATCATTTTTATAAGTTAAATTAGTAATTTTCTTGCTATTTACAAGACGTCATTTTAATTTTGAATCTAAATTTTGTCACAATTAGATTACACTAATCGTGAATTTCACCGCGAATAACGTTTTTCAACACGGCTAATTCATTACTGATTAAAAGTGTTCTATTGCATTCGATTTGAAATTTCAAATTACTTTGTTGCCAATCGGAATTTACTGTAATTCAAATGTGATTTTCATTAATTTCGGTTTTAATTCGGTTAAAACTAAAGGAAAGGTTTCTTTTTCTTACCATTTTTAAGATGTTAATTTTAAATCTAAATTTTATCACAATTAAAATCAACGGGAATTCCATCGAATTCCAAACATTTGATGACTAATTTTAGTTATTCAAAAGACCTAATTTAGTTATGAAAACAATTGTAAAATAGAAGAATGAAGATGTTACTAACCAGAATTTTCCAAATAGTTTCTCTTGTGTACCAACCTCTTGATAATAAATCCAGGAACTATAATGATCGCATATCCCAGGAGATTATTAGCCAGCCTAGCAATCCAGGAGTCGCTTAAATCCATCAAAATAGAAGGAACCGTTGCTGCAGATGAGATTGAGATTTTGTTTGGTGGAAAATAAACCAACAAAAGTAAAACAACCGCAGCTGCCAACATTTGAAACCTTTGCAAACAAACAAACAAAACATACAATGAATTTACAACTGGAAAATACTTGAAAATCTAAAAGTGTCAAACTCAACTACTCAATATTTATAAAGTGTCCTCAAATAACAGCTGTAAACCAACAACAACAACGAGATTTTATTGCATTTTACAACACAAATGCACCACATTTTTATGCAATTTAGACAAAAAGACATAATAAAACACTAAATTTGGGAAATATAAGAGCTGAAATATATTATATTTCATTTCAATGGGTTTAATTTTGTTTAACATTGCAAAAAAAAAAAAATTCAATCAATCGATAGTGCAAACGTGTCATTTAAAATAATAACACTGAAACAAACTCGTTATTCACATTGTTCCTCACTAAAAGAACATTTAACACAATTTAAAATATAGAACCTTTTTCAACGTCTTAGACTTCCAGTATTGACCGCAAATTTCAACCCCAAAAACTCAACTAAACTCCTAAATTTCTATGCTAAACCAGCTAAAATAAAACTAACTAAAATACTTAATATGTTAATCAACTTAAACCAACTAATTTCATAATAAAATACTAAACTGATATCGATTTCTGTAAATGTATTACCAAATTGCCACTGTTGTCTTCATGGTTGCTGTGCACACAATGTAATGTATCGATTTTAACAGCAAAATTGGTTTTATCTACAGTCAATTAAGTTCATAATACTCTGTAGAAAAATTACTAATCATTGCTCCAGTTGTAAAATTGTAAATGATGAGAATAAAAAAAAACAGCTGGCACAATAATGAACCATAAATCACATTCACAGGTGCCAGCCAACGTTAACAAAACCAAAAACAAAATCGAACACAGAAACCACCATCACCATCCATACGCAAGTCTAACCTACACACAACATCCAATAGCAACAGTCTGATCTAACTGACTTTTGAAACAACAACGCTTAGAGGTAAATCGAAACAGTCTGACCTACCTACAATCTCTACACAGAAACAGTCGGAATGTTATTAAAACGTCAGAATCGTTAAAATATAAACATTTAAATCAATTAAAACACATTATTGAGCTTAATCTTAACCTTAAAAAAATAAATTTCAATCAGTTTTAGCCTAAACACAGTAATTTATAAATTTGTTAGTTACTCGTAAAACTTTTTGCCGTAAATCCGTCATTCTAAATCGTCTGCTAGCTTGACATTTTCAATTCGAACATTCATTCGAACAAATCGAGTCGTCGGTGTCTTACAAGCATTTAAAGGGAATTCTAAATTTGAATTTTTAAAAAAATGTCCCGAGGAAGTAGCGCTGGGTTTGACCGTCACATAACCATATTTTCACCCGAAGGACGGCTTTACCAAGTCGGTAAGTTTAAAAAAAACTCCCTCAAATTTAAAACTTGAAATCCCCATTGTTACCCTCATCATCATAACCATCAAATGTGTCAACTCATTTTGTTATGTTGAACATTGAACACATAGAATATGCGTTTAAGGCAATTAATCAAGGAGGAATGACTTCGATTGCTCTCAGAGGAGACGATTGTGCTGTTGTTGTTACTCAAAAGAAGATTCCGGTAACATTTTCCCTTCACTTTTTTATATATAAAAACAAAAAAAAAAAAAACAATTCACTAAATGAGTTCTGAACTGTAGGATAAGCTAATGGACCCAGACACAGTCAGTCATTTGTTCAAATTGACTGATGGAATTGGCTGTGTAATGACTGGAATGGTTGGTAAGCAAACTCATTAACTAATCAACTAATTAACTAATCAAATACTTCATTAACTAAACTGTAATGTTATGTAATGTTTAGCTGATTCTCGATCTCAAGTTCTACGAGCCAGATACGAAGCTGCCAACTGGAAATACAAATACGGATATGAAATTCCCATTGACATGTTATGCAAACGAATAGCTGACATTTCGCAAGTTTACACTCAAAATGCAGAGATGAGACCACTCGGATGCAGTAAATTGCTCTCAACTGCCCTTTCTAAAGCTAAAAACTAAAAACTAATGATAATTTGTTTGGGTTAGGTATGATCCTGATAACTTTTGACAGGGAGTTTGGTCCTCAAGTGTACAAGGCGGATCCAGCTGGTTATTATTCAGGCTACAAAGCCACCAGCGTTGGAGTCAAACAAACAGAGGCAAACACTTACTTGGAAAAGAAGTTCAAGAAGAAGGAGAGTTATTCGTTTGAGGAAAGTGTCCAATTGGCTATCACGGCCCTTTCAACCGTCCTTTCTGCTGATTTCAAACCCACGGAGATTGAAGTTGGCGTTGTAACTAAAGACAATCCCAAATTTCGGTAAAATTAAATGTGAAATTGTAATGAGAATTAGTTTTTTTTAAAACCATTGCATTTTGTACAAACCAAAATTAGGATACTGACCGAGCAGGAAATTGATTCGTTTTTGGTGGCGATTGCTGAGAAAGATTAAAAGAAGAACCGTTTGTAATTGAAACATTTAAAAATCTTTATAAATCGGATTTCACAAACACATTTATTTTTTTTTGGCTTTTTTTATTTCTATTTACATCGATCCAACGCATCCAATACATTGCTCAAACTGTTGTAAGTAGCTGAAAAATATAGCAAAAAAAAAAACAAATAAACATGAAATTCAAATATAAATGAAGGAGAATTTGGTGCAGCAAACATTTAAAGAAAACTGTAATTTAGCCGCATAAACAACGGTTTTGATTTAAATCACAGTGAAATACATTTAACACGAAACTGAATATTTCTTCGCGTTATAAGAACTTTGTCTTAAGCGAAACTTACAAAAACAAAAGTAATCTCAACAAAATGACTTTGCGTTTAAGAAAAACAATGCAATCTTGAATTTCTTTATAAAAACAAAATGAGATGAGACTAAATCTCATTAGTTCGAATAAAGATTTGTCTCGTTATTTCTTTTCAATTTAAAAAAAAAAACTAATAAAGAAATGAGACAAATTCTCATCAGTTACAATGGAGTTTTGTCTCGTTTCATTCTTAAAATAAAGAAATGAGACAAAATCTCATCAATTCCAATGAAGATTTGTCTCGTTTCTTTCTTGGAATTGATTTAGCATTTCTTTTTATAAAATTGTCAAGTCATTTAAAAGTCCTAAAGACCTTTAAAAATTGTATTTTTTTAAAGTGTTTTTCACACCAAACATGTTAAACTTTAAAAGTTAAAAGTAAAAACCTTGGATTAAACAGCTCAATTCTTCCTCTCAAAATTCCAACTCCCAACAAATGACTCAATTGCAAGATTGCTTGAGCTGCAGCTGTTGAAGTCAAACAGTTTTCACATTCCTAATTTCACCAACAAAGAAATGAAAACAAACAATTCATTTCAAAACCAGTTAAAAGAGTTGACTTTACCAAAGCGTAAAACAGCGGCTCAAAAAACAGCTCCACAAATCTTTTAAACTCCTTTTTTCCAACTCCTTTTGCAATCACTGGCAACTAAAATCATCTCAACAATTACAAAAACAATCTCAAACCAAAAACTACAAAAAGGCTTTGTACCTGTTTACAAATGGTCTCGAGCAACACGTAATGATGAGTGAAATGTCTTTTCGTTGCAACTTCAGCTAAAAGTGGCAACAACTGTTCAATCCGTTTGCTAACTTTCGCCACCAAAGCCAATTCAGTCATTAAAAAGACGCATCTACAAAGCCCAAATGATGATGAAATGCAGTTTTATCTCTTAAATGAGCTTTGGTTACCCATCTGTGAGCTCCCAGGGCTGTGGAGGTCTCCTAAACGTCCTATCCATGCAACCACCGACACGTCCTCTGCCCATTTTTGGTGCCAAAGAACCACACGAATACATCTAAGACAAAAACCACACACACACAATATGAACATCGTTTATCATTTCATACTTATTAATTACAGTTTGATTGGTGTGAAGGTCCATGTCATTATCACGAAGCCTTTTAACAACTCCAAATGTCGCTGGACCTTTGTCGAGGTCTCCATACTTTTCAGACTCTGACAACTGATTGTTCACCGCTCTCAGTCCATTTTCCAGCTTACCAAACACAACCTCTGTCACATCATCATCTACAAATACAACAAATGAGTACAGAGATACTGAAAGAAGCAATAATAATTAACCATAAACTTTGACAATGTTGGCCAAAGAAGCTGCTGCTCCTTGTCTGACTGATGTGATGTTGTCTTCAAGATTTGCGTAGAAAAGAGGGAAAAGTATGTCTAGCGAAGGACGACACTCGATGGGGAAACAGCTGATAAAGTTGCCACACGCCAAACAAGCAGCTTAACATTTCCATTATCACTCAATTAATTAATTAATCAAAAAAAACTAATTAAGTTACCATCTCGTACAGGCCAACTGTCATCTCGAAAACATTCGACAAGAGTTGCAAGCAGCTGAGAAACGTAAGGGGAAACGGTTTCTTTGGGAATCTAATTTAACAATAACACTAATTAACTTAATAAATACTAATTAATCTAATTAAAACTAATTACTTTGCTGACTAATTCGGCGATGCAAGAGCAACTGGCTTCTCTCACTGCGTGATTATCTGCTTCGGTTTGAGCGACGTA
Organism: Helicorthomorpha holstii; assembly: GCA_013389785.1. Classification (NCBI taxonomy): domain Eukaryota; kingdom Metazoa; phylum Arthropoda; class Diplopoda; order Polydesmida; family Paradoxosomatidae; genus Helicorthomorpha; species Helicorthomorpha holstii. The sequence goes on along the minus strand of JAAFCF010006680.1, from coordinate 1,751,762 downwards.
GAATTTCACCTACATTTTTATATTTAACATTCTTAGAACACCAATTTAAAATTTTAAATTCATAAACATTTCGAACATTAACGTTACACGTTAACGTTTTCACTAACGTTAAAAATAATAAGTGACTACGAAAGCAAACTGAACACAAATTTAAAAATTTAAATTCAAAACCATTTCGAACGTTAAAAGGAACATAAGACTTTGCAAAGGTAAAAATGAACCAAAAAATCTTTGAAAAAACTTACAACATCTTGAATGTATTTGTCAACCAATTCCTTTCCACTCGACTGAGTGACAACTTTCCATGTTTCCTGAGAATACAACCGAACTCCATCAGCCAAGTAATATCTAAACAACAACAACAAATACATCATAAAATCTCAATAACTTTTATAGAAACCAGTAAAAGTCTTTTAAAAACCTGTTGAGACACATCTTGGGCAGCAACTCAGGATAAAATAGTTCTCTGTCCTGTTCACTCGAGAACGACAACAGGAACTGTCTGGTCGCCACAGAAGCAGCAAGTCTCACCTTTTAAAAAAAAACCAATAACAAACGCCACAATCACTCACGAAATCAAGTTATCAAAGCAACAAAAACTGTACTTGACTCCAATTATCAGACATTCCAAGTCCAAGAAACTTGCTGAATTGATGTCCATAATCAAATAAGACGTTTGTATCGTTGTCTCGTCCACAATTGATAAGTGAAGAGCAAACGTAGAAAGCTGTTTCACGTACGAAACGATTTGTATGTGTAAACGTACGACAAATCACATCAAACAGCTTTTGATTTATAAAAACTAGAAAGTCTTTGCCACAACCGTCAACCATGCACTGTAAAGCTCTATTGAAAACCAAAAACAAGAACCAACAATACAACTGGAACTTTAAAAGAGAGGCAAATAGAGAGTTAACTAACTTCATGCTGGTTTCAAGCGTTTTCCATCCAGCTGTGTCGTGAAAGATTTCCTCAGCTGACATTCTTCTCTGCAAATAAAAAACTTAAATTTTAGCTTTAATTCGTTTCAGTTAATCAAAATAGTTCACTTCAGTTCTGTTTCCTGGTGTAAACTTGTTCACCAAATTATCAACATGTTGACAATCGTAGAAAGGAGCAGGTTCAGTCGGTTGCCTTTCTAAACTGCTTGTAATCAACTCTAAAACCTGATCTTTACATTCCTGATAGACATGACATCCCCAGTGTTCACATAAAGCACCCAGAACTTCACCTGTAACCAAATCATTCAATTAAATCGATCAAGTAATCAATAACAGATGAGTTTACCTGCTCCTAATCTAACTCTCACTTCTCCATCAGTTAATAAATTCAAAGCAATTCGTTTAGTAGACTGGTAAATGTGTTCAGCATTTCCATTTGTGCGTTTTATGTGAGGAATTATGCATTTCATTCCCATAAGACAACCATGTTTACACTCCCATGTCTCACTGTCATTTTCAACTTTACATAACAACATGTCACCCAGCGAATTTATCAACTCACTATTGGCACAAATCAGCACTTTTTCCATCTGTTGAATGCCTTTATCTCTGTCAATCTTTAAATGACTGCACAACTGATGTAAAATATCAACCGCTGTCTCGGAATCCATCGTCTTTGCTTTCTTTTGACAATTCGTTCTTTTGCGTTTGTAGCTTAATAATAAAAAGTCCAACCACAACGGCGGACTTGCTAGCTTTTAAATATACAACGTGCTGACCTTATTGACAAGCAAAATCCTATGTAAACAGAAAATAAAATCAGACAAGTCACACAAAATCACTGATAAAGTCAGATAATTCGATTACGTCCAACGTTACGTTTTCTTAAAATAAAAACTCGTTCGATTTTGTTATTGCCTATGTCTTTACACAAAAGACTGACCTATTCTACTATCTTATAGAAACTGTCAAACGTATCAGACACATTCTTTAACTCATTAACTACACAGATCGCCATACCATCTGTCAGATCAGCCAAACTCTTGCATTACGTCATTATTCTTTTTTAAAAAACTAAATTCTTTGCGTCAAATATCTTTTTAAACTTTAAAACATTTAAAACTGTTTTAAACGAATAATAATACAATTTTGATTGTAATTAACTTGTAAAAGTAACAACAGTGTATTTCGAACTATTTCCGCAATTATTTTAAACGACATTTCCGTTTGGCGGGTTGAGACTCGTTTTGGACTGGTGCATTACGGCGGTAATCATGAACCAACGAACCGCTAAATAACAACAACAAGATCTACCTTCACTTTTAAAACTTTTCCCTTTTATTTAGTTGTTTTTATTTATATTATATCCGATTGTAATTGAGGTGGAAATGGCTAAGCGAAACGAAGGAACAGGAGGTCGACTAAAGGCTAATAACACGGCAGCTAAAACAGGTAAATTAACTTGTTCTATTTAAAATTTAAACTTACAACTGATTCTACTCTTGCCATTCTTTTAAGTGGTTTCAAAATACCTTACTGTATATCGAAATATATTGTATAATGTTTTCAGCCGCAGCCAAACAACCACCAAAACCAAAAAAGAATGGATTTCAACTGCCAGAAAAGCTGCCAGCCGGTGAAATTCTAACCGACATAACGAAGAAGCAATGGCGTTTAGGACATTCAATTGGAGTTGGAGGCTTCGGTGAAATCTACGCTGGTAAATATTCATCATCATCACTAATTAATTAATTAACTAACTTCTTAATTAATCGTAGCTTCGGACAACATCAGTCGAAATGTAAGCGAAAACGCAGAATTTGTCGTTAAAATTGTAAGTAAAAAAAAAGAATCGTTCGAAATTTAAAAACTGTTCGAAATTTAAACTTTCTCGTAAACGTTCTAAACGGCCATTTTGTGTATTTTTGTAGGAGCCTCACGAAAACGGTCCTTTGTTCACTGAAATGCATTTCTACATGAAAGCAGGAAAAGCTGAACAAAGTATATAAACAAATAAATGATAAACTTAAAGATGATCCTTAACATATTCTTTAACATTTGCATAGTTGATCAGTGGAGATGTGGACGTAAGCTAAAGTTCCTGGGAATGCCTCGTATGATTTCCTTTGGTTCTCACACAATCAAAGACGCCAGATACAGGTTCATGGTGATGGATCGTTTCGGTGTCGATGTCCAAAAGATTTTCGAGTTTAATAAGAAGAAATTGAGCGTCAAATCAGCCTTTTCCTTGTCCATAAAACTACTCGATGTTCTGGAGTACATTCACAGCACTGGATACGTTCACGCTGACATCAAAGGCTCCAACTTGCTTTTAGGGTTTGAAAACGAAGACCAGGTAACATTTCCTCACGAAATCCACATACAATCATAATAACTGTTGATATATTTGACAGGTTTATCTCGTTGATTATGGTTTGGCATGCAAATACATGGCTGAAGGCAAACACAAGGCTTACGAAGAGGATCCAAGAAGAGCTCACGATGGAACCATTGAATTTACAAGTCGAGATGCTCATGTTGGAGGTTCCATTTCCTTTGTTTCTCTTCCTCAACCTTATAATCAGTTTAAAAAGCAATGTTTTTACATGTTAATCAGCTCATTCTCGTCGTGGAGACATGGAAATTCTGGGTTACAATGTAGTTCAATGGCTGTGCGGTCGTTTGCCGTGGGAAGACAACCTCAGAGACCCAGAACGAGTTCACAGTGAGAAGATAAAGTTCATGAAAGGACTTACAAAGACGTTGAACGCTTGTTTTAACGGTGAAACGCCTCCAGATGGTCTGTTGGCTTATCTAAAGTACGTCAACCAACTGGACTTTGAGGAAAAACCAGACTACGAACACTGCAGGAAACTATTTATAAATGGACTCACAAAGGCTGGTTTTAAACACGATAACAAATTGAACTTAAAGTATAAAGCAGCCAAGAAATCTAGTCCGAGACATGAAGATAAGAGCGATGAGCCAGTCGTTAAAAGAACCAGAAGACAAGTGGAAGTTCCAGTTACAAAACCAGCACCAATTAAGTAACTTTAAAAAAATTTTGATTTAGCAAATTAAATGACTCATTGAGTTTGTTTTTTTTTTTAGTGGAAAACGCTTGGTGAAAGCAAAGTCGACGACGGAAGTTTTGAAGCCAAAAGCGGCGTCGAGTCTCAACACTTCGCCGGCGAATGACGTTCCAACGCCGGCGATGCTTCAAGTGATGCAGAAGCGCCAATTGAAAGCAAAAGCGCTAAAATCGCCTGTTAAGAACGTCATTCCCGCGGTCACCAAGTCCAGCCAATCAGAAAGCGAAGAGGAAGAATTTTGTAAGCTCTTTTTTATTTAATTAAATTTTTAATGGATTTTTTAAATGTAGTTTTAATGATTTTTTTTTCTGTTTTAACAAAAAGATACGCCGCCTACAACTCGTCGAGCAGCCGGTCGAAAGCGTTTTTCTTCAGAACTTAATTCCAGCCATACACCCGAGCTATTTTGATCTTTTTTTTTGCGTTAAATTTGTAAATACTCTTTAAGAAAAAGAAAAACTAAAAGCTTCAACAAACGATATTGCTTTGTGAAAACTTTTATCAACTAATAATCGTTTTTTTTTTTTGTGAATGGAAACAACATTGGTTCTTCTTATTTGATTGGTTGGTGGTTGTGGTGGGTGATTATGAATGAATTCAAAAGATTTAGGATTTTTGAATTAAGAATGATTGTTGTTGTGCGGATGATTGAACTGAGATTTGTTTTTTACAAGATAATCTGCCAGGTAATCAATGGGGTCTGCTGGTCTGAGGAGTTTTTAACATTACAAATTTTAAATTAGCAACTAAAGTATATAAAAATGGCGGATTCGAACGTACCTTTCTTTGGCCAAGACAGACAGTCCTTGAAGGAGAATTGGAACCACCGTTTGATCCAAATACTGTCGGGTGGGTAACGATTGGTAATCCACTCGAGGCTTTTTAGCAGCTGGTTCACTCGTTGACTTTTCAGTCTTGGATTTTGGTGTCTTAAATTTAAAAAAAAAACTTTATAATTAACTAAAATTCACTCCATTTACGTCTTCAAATTTCATCGTCAAACATTCTTTTTGAATTTCGAACGTTGCAACTATCGAGCACATCAATTAGAATCTCTTAAAGATTTATTTACTCATAACATGTAAATCGCAAAAGATTTACATTTACATCTAAAGATAATTTTTGCTCAAACTTTGACTCGCGTGCCACCAAAACATGCGATGTAATATTAATAATATAAACATTTTTGTTTTTCCATCATCATAAAACTAATTATTAAGTAAATTTAAAATAGTAAGAATAAGAATTGATGTTAAATTTTATCAAATGAAGACGATAATAAAGTTTTAATAGTTGATCAATGTTCAAACAATGAAAAAAACCGTCATTTTCATAATGAAGAATCATGAATATCAATGAAATCTTGAAATACTGTATTAGCATTTAACTATGAAACCACATAAACATTAAAATGAACTTACAGCTGCTGTTACAGTAACTGTCGTTGGTACAGAAGTAGAAACGGTTGCATTGACGGTCGGTGTTGGAACGGTCGTCGGCGGCGTCGTCGTTGTTGTTGCCGCAGCAGCAGCGACTGTCGCCGTTTCTTCCACAACCGTTGTTGCCGCCGCTGCTTCATTAGCTACCTCATTGGCCGAAGACATTTCAACGACGCTGCTATCGGTCGTACTTTTAACTTCACTCTCTAATTAATTAATTAATAAACAAACATTCAATTCATTTCAATCAAAACAACAACAAAAGCATTGACAAGACTAGAAAGCGACAAGGCTTCCGTAATCGAACGCTTAATCCGACATGTATTCGAACGTTCTAAATTCAAACATATTTGAAATGAATTTAAACGCAATCTATACCTTGTTCGATGTTGATCACTACAAAGATTAAGATTAATATGAATAAAAGATTAAAACAAACCCGCTCCAGTTGAGACGCTGCTCGGGGTTAACGGCTCTTCCACAACTTCCATTGTCAATCGATAAGTAACCAAACAAAGGCGATTTTAATCAATATACTGTATGAGCAACAAAATAAAACAAACCACGCACTATTTCCTCGTATCACCCTAGTAGTTGCAATACCGCTTCAACTTTTTGCTACCTTAAATGCCAATAAAAGTCAACAATTAAGTAAACTATTGTTTAAACGACTATAAATGACTAAATAATAAAGAAATACTGAATTATATAAACTACAAAAACATTAATCGTACTTTCAGATGCGATCAAACTTTAGTTGCAATCCTCTTTTCTTCGGCGTTCCATAACGAGAAATCCATTCGAACGATTCTCTTTCGCATAAATGTAAATCTAAAAAGATTCAAATAGCCTTTCTTAACCATTGCAAATCTACAAAGATTCAAATAGCCTTTCTTAACCATTGCAAATCTTCGAAGATTCCTATCCCCCATCGTTCGCAATTCACATCTTCATAATTTCTCAATAACAAATTTAATAACTTTTTTTTTTTGTTTTTTAAAGTGTTAATATTAATTATTGATTGTATAAAACATATTAAAACGATTATTATTTCCCCTCCAATAATGAATTGTGCGTGTGTCACTTTTGTACAAAATGTGTTAATAATTGTCAAGAGGCTGCAGGTACATTTACTTTTATGAATTTTAGGAGCCATCTTCTAGTTTCCTCCATACAACATTACACATTTCCTTGACCAGTGCCCTTTCTCCTTCCGCCATATCAATCACATCCTCCTCTTCCTCCATCCTACCTTCTTTCTCCAGCTTTTCATAGACTTCCAACACCCTCATCGCATGAACCACAGCTTCAGGCTTATTTCCACCACTCGATTCCATCATATTAGCTGACGATGACGAGGATGATGATGATTTCGAAACTGTTTTGGGCGGACACGGCGGTTTTCTATACGGTGGCGGCTGTAATGGCTTCAACACTACCGCCTTTTCACTAATTAATCTTGGTGGCTTCTAATTAAATCAAATCAATTAGTTAAAAAAACAATTTACTTAATAAATTGAATGAATAATACTTGTGGTGGAACAACTGGCTGTAATTGTTCTTCCAACTGCTGAATGCGACGTTCTAATCCTCGTATGTATTGCAACACTTGTTCTTTTTTTTTTTTTTTTTAAATTTGAATAAAAGAATAAAAATTTTAAAATTTCAAATATGTTCGAATTGGCTATGGGATTTCGCTATAATTTGATTACCATTGATTAATCCTCTGGGAGGCAATTCGTCGTGATTGCCTGACGAGATGATTGAAGAAGGCAAAGCAGCCTCATCGTTGTTGGTGCTGGAACTGCTTCCGTCTCCATCGCCTCTCTGAGCCGCCTGTGCCTGAGCCTGGCTGTTGGGCATTCCACATTGAGAACAAACCCGATGTCCACTCACTCGCTCTTCATCCAAATACAAACACAAATCCTAATCCAAACCAAAAAAAAAAAACCTGTAACTAAGTCTTTGTAAAATGTTAAACTTCTCATTTCAAACCTTAAGTTCCAGATTGTCTTTCACAAGCTCCTGTTGCCTGGACTCTAATTCGTGTAATTTTCCCTGATAATTGGCCACTTCCTGTCTCATAACACTCGCCGTGTACCTTCCAAACCTTTGCCATTCTCTGGCTAATTTTCTGCCCTTTTGTCTGTCGTCATCCAGGAAGCAACAAAGATCTCTCAGTTCCTGGTTATCGTCTTGGAACTTTTGATTTCGTTCTTTTAAACCACGAATTTCAGCCATGTACATTTGAACGCGTTGGTTTATGTCTTTGACCATTTCACCGCGTTCATTCAACAACTTTAGCTTATCATTTTCGGATCTTTTCAGTCTTCCGATTAGTTCTGTCGGTGGCAATCGAAGAAGCTCGTGATCTTCTGCTGTCGTCGTCGTCGTCGCCACTGCCGCTGCTGCTGAAGATGATGTTGATGCACTTTTGCCACCGCCGATCACAACCGAAGATGTTGATGTTGACGCTGCTGAAGATCCACTTTGAACTCCACTTTGCTTGTTTTTATGCTCATTACCCATCCTTAATCACTACATAATTATTATGCTACACAAATCACAAATTCATTATTATAATTAACAGTACATCAAACAAACTAATAAATGAGATTTACTGTACCTGATTTTTCAAGGTTCAAAACGACCAAACTGAAATCAAGAAAAACACGTTCGAAATGGAACGTCATTGGCATTCACTTGCAGCCAAATATTTAACACAAAATACTTTTCAAAATTAATCCCTTTACCTTTTAAAATGGCTTATATTTGATAAATACCGTCACTAATTTACAAAAATGAACGTTAAATTACAAAACGGTAACAACAAAGTTTTAGATTATCTGACTGACCTTTAGAACAAAACACTGTAGATAAAATGTCTGAACTGACAGACCTCAGTTTACCTCTTATTAGTAGAACAACCACTATTAAGGTCAGCCACATCAGCATCATCATCAACGTAACAGTCAGATGAATAAAAAGAACTTCATTGCTGTAAACGAATACAAATGGAATCGTTTTAAAAAATCGTCCTTAACAATTGCACGAATTAATTATTATAAATTAAAGAACAAAACATAAAAATTCGTTTAAGTTATCATCACGTGACATTTTTGAAGTTTAACGCCATCTTGTTACGTCCTTCGTTCACGTGAGCTGACATTACGTCTTAACTGATCATTACATAATTACAACGTCATGCTGATCTGCATTCAAAAGTACGGTGGCCACGAATGACCAAAGCAAAACTATAAAATTAAAGGTTTTTGTTTTTCGTCAATAAAAATAAAATATTAAAAGCATTTTGACAATTTTTCTTCAACTTTAAACTTGAAAAATTACAATATTTTATTTTTGTTATTAATTTTTTGAGTCTGTACAATGCAAATGGTCCATTACACGAAGTTTTAAATCTCTCATTTCAAATCCTTCTTTTCAAAATAAAATCAATAAAACACTGAAATTACAGAAAAAAAGCAAGAAAAAAAAAACATTTATACAATTACTAAACATTCTCAGCAAAAATAACCAATATTAACTATATTTTAACATAATAATGAACTTTTTCAAAGCCAAAAATTCAAAAAAAAAAAAAAAAACTAAAAAAAAAAATTTCAATAGATAATTTAATTATTTACAATGGAAAAATTTTTAAAATTCATTAACTTAAAAATCCTAAATAAATTAAAAACAAATTTTTTTTTTCGGGGGTTAAATATGTACAATCTCATCATTAAAATAGCTTCATTTACCTAAATAAACTTTTTTTTTTATTATTATTTTTAAAATGTCTTTCAAGCCATTTTTTTCTTTTAAAAAATTTCAACAAATCCCTCGCTTAACGCTGTCATGGCATTCGAATTCATTCTAACTAACGAAACGCGCAAACCGAAAACGGCGTTCTACAAATCATACACAATTCTTACGTTAACCGAACAACTGCTTGTTAATTGATACGCGTAAACCGAAAAAACAAAACGTAAAACTTGTAAACGTAAAAACGATGACAGAAACACAATCTAAAATTGTAGTTAAACATTGATGTTTGTGATTTTACTATTTCAATTAGTTATTAGTCAATTTTTAAAAAGAAATTCACACAATTGTTTGTTTTTTTTTTTGTATTTTTGTTCTGTTTTGTTTTTTTTTTTTTTTTGGCCACAACAAAAATATTTCACTCAAATTTAATCAATAATAAAAAACTATATATTTTCAAAACAAAAAAAAAATTCAGTTAACTGCTTATTATTATTATTATGAATATTATTTCTAAAATTTAATAAAAATTAAAAATGATTGAAAGTTGTTGATATCCAACCAACCAATCAACCAACGACTATGACAAAATCAATGCAATGCAATGGCTTCACAGCTGAAAAAGAGCCCTTTGGTTGTTGGGGAAAAGGGCATCAGACAAGATAAAGGGACCGGGGAAACGGGTTTCTTAGCATTCTTAAACTAAAACATTTCAAACATTTACCTATGAAATACTTAACTTACGTCATAATAATCAAAAATTTCAAACAAAACTTTCAATTTCCCCGTCGTTTTTCTGCCTCAAATTTCACCACGTTCGATTTTCTTCTTTCAAATTTTTTGGGAATTCGAACGCTGTATGATGTATGGAAAGTTTGAGGAGACAAAATATCAATCGCGCACACCGCAAATCGAACAGTCCAAACGGCAATTTTGTTCTCGTTTAAATTCACCCATATGGCAAACCGTTTTTTTCAATATTACTAACAATTACATCATTCGAATCAAAACTTAACTAAACATAAATTGCCATACATAATTATATTTCAATGCTAAAATCCCATCCAATATTCCATCTCCTTCAAACTTTTCATCCAACACAATGTTTTTTCAACAGAGAGGAAAAAATCTGTAATAAATTTTCTTCCATAATATGAACCGTAATTATTAAAATTTGAAAATGCATAGAGGTAACTATACTTCACTTTCTCACTTTTCTTCTTCTTTTAGTTTGTTGACTTAATCGTCACTTTTGATATAAATTAGTTAAGAGAGAGAGATAAGAGTTAGAGCGAGGCCATTTGAGCGGTGCCTGTTGATCTTCCAGCTCACAAATAACCCGAAAACTGACTTATTTTTCACAAAATTAAAATCCATTTTGACTCTTTCATTCGCAAACGTCCAAGTTGACATCTTCAGGTTGATAAGACAAACGAAATTGACCTTTAAAAAACAACAACAAAATTAAGAGATTTGAATCTTTAAACAAAGTAAAAGTGAATTAATTACTCGCTCTGTTGACTTCATCAATAGTATTTTCAGTACAATCGGCTCCCTGATGTCCACAATGTCCACAATTGTAACAAGACGAGGGTTTCAGCCTCACATGATTAGATATCACATAAGTAGAAGGACTAATTAAGGGAAGTTGATTGGCTTGAGCTTGAGCCTGAGCCGCCGCTGCTGCAGCCGCCGCTTGAACAGGAATAACCGAAATATGGTTGCCATGGAAACCAACATTCGGCGTATGCCCCGTCATAAATCCCGGCACAGTCGACGTATGCACCGCCGTTCTTTGCATCATTCCCGGCGGCGTTGGAGGCGGCGGCTGCTGCGTCACCGGCGGCTGAAACCGACTGGCCAGCAATTCTCCAGGCAAACAATCAGGCGACTGAAGCGGCGTATAAAAGCCCGATTGAACGTAGCCATTGGTCTGAATAAAAGAGTTATGATTGGCCGATTGAGACTGATGAGATAGCGATGGCGGCGGCGGAGGAGGCGGCTGTGGCGGTGGAGGAGTGAAACCGGCGTAAACGCTGCCAATCAACGGCATAAAAGTATAGCTGAGTGGTGGTGGTGGCGGCGGGGGAAGTGGTGGTAAAGTGGATCCTCTGGCGGTGGAGCACGGGCACATGTTGGAGTTTGGTTGTTGTTGTTGCTGTTGTTGTTGTGACGGTGTTCGTGAGGGTAAACGCGCTGCTGAAGAAGAGAGAAGGTTGTTGGGTGGCGGAGGATGAGAGATGGCACCGACACCGCCGCCGCCACCGGCTAAATGCATGTTATGTGGCGGCGGTTGATGAGGAAGAGGTGGTGGAGGATGATGATGAGAGTGGTGATGGTGGTGTTGTTGATGATATTGTTGTTGTTGGTTGCTGACTGAATAAGTAACGCTGGTTGTGGCTGTGAATGATGGAATTACTTTTGTGTGCGATGTTATTAGATCGGCAATGAAGTCTCCTTCGCTCATTTGATTTGAAACAGATTGAGATGACCCACTACTACCAACACCAGCAGCAGCGTCACTTGACTCACCTGAACTACTTGAACTTTTCGTTTCCTTCAGAGAATCGCGACGATTTCCCAAACGACTTTTGGGATTTATTCGGGAAATCGGTTGACCACTTTGTTGAGGTAAACGACCGCCGTTTAAGCTTAAATCTACAATTAAACCACTTTAATTAGTAAAACTCATTAACAACTAAAACAATTAATGAGAAAATGTTTAAAAAAAATTAAAGAAACTGATTTTAAAATGACGTTAAAGAAAAGGAGAAAACAAACGTCAGTTGCAATGCTTGTTTGTTCCATTTCGTTTATGACTTTTGAAAAAACGTTCTAATAAAGAAATGAGACAAAGTCTCATCAGTTACAATAGAGTTTTGTCTCGTTTATTTCTTAAAATAAAGAAATGAGACTAATTTACATCAGTTTCAATGGAATTTTATCTCATTTCTTTCTTAAAATAAAAAACAAGACTAAATCGCATTACTTCGAATGGTGTTTTGTCTCATTTATTTCTTAAAATAAAGAAATGAGACTAATTTGCATCAGTTCCAATGGAGTTTTGTCTCGTTTCATTCTTAAAATAAAGAAATGAGACTAACTAGAATGAATTTCAATGGCGTTTTGTCTCATTGCTTTTTTAAAATAAAGAAATGAGACTAAATCTCATCAGTTCCAATGGAGTTTTGTCTCGTTTCTTTCTCAAAATAAAGAAATGAGACTAAATCTCATCAGTTACAATGAAGTTTTGTCTCGTTTCTTTCTTAAAATAAAGAAATGAGACTAAATCTCATCAGTTCAAATGGAGTTTTGTCTCGTTTCTTTCTTAAAATAAAGAAATGAGACTAAATCTCATCAGTTCCAATGGAGTTTTGTCTCGTTTCTTTTTTAAAATAAAGAAATGAGACTAAATCACATCAGTTACAATGAAGATTTGTCTCGTTTCTTTCTTAAAATAAAGAAACGAGACAAAATCTCATCAATTCAAATGAAGATTTGTCTCATTTCTTTTTCCCTTCCATTAAAAAAAGTGTTTTCATGTATAAAATTGATTGTTTCCTCGTTAAAATGGTAATAATTGTTCGCTAAACTTTACAAAACTGCTTAATAAAAGTGTGTTAATAAAAAGGTGAATGAAATACTTTTGTGAGCGATGACGTGAGGAGAGTCAACTCTTTCTCCATTGCAAACGCCGTATCTTTCCGCCGGCGACTCCGTTGACCGTTCCACGTCCAGAAACGAAATTGGAGCCATTGAATAGTTGATTACATATTCCAGATTCGCATCGGGCATAAATATCTACATCAGAAGAACATTAATTTTCACATTTAACAGCCCTTCTTCTTTGACTTATTTCTTACGTGGTTTTGCACAGGATGAACGGTGGGCGAATGAAGCATTAAATCGCCATTAGAAACAGCTGATTGGTAATTGCTGATTGGATCAAAGTAGATCAATCCATTCGACCCATTTGAAGGCAATTGCAGTTTAAAAGACTCAATTCGACTTGCAATTTGTTTGGCTTTTTTAGGCTCAAAACCTTCCTTTAACAAATCGCCTTCACTCAAACTCAACAACTAAAACAAAAACACAAAAACGTTGTTGTTGTTGATACAAATGACAAAAGAAACCCCAAATGTCTTTACCTGTTTCTTATCAAACTTTCTGAGCAATTCATCCAAATCTTTCGCCATCTTTTCCCTGAAAAACATTTGTTCAAGCAGCCTGTCCTCGTTGCTCGGTCGACTCACCAAAGACTGGTAACTTTTAGGCGATTCAGTCGCGTAATTTTGAACAGACAAATTCTTCATCTTCAAATCAACATTATCAACAGCTAAAACAACACACAATTAACCTTTTAACTAAAAAACGCTTTTAACTAATCAAAAGATACACAAAACAATTACAGTCATTGGAGGAGCAAATGGAAGTTGTCATCGTTGGAGGAGGCGAATTCGTCGACAAAGAAGAAGCAGAACTTTCAACGCCATTTTCAGATGATGAATTGGTGCAAGATTGACCACGAAAGAACTTGATGACCAACTCAGAGTCCAGCAAATTATGAGGAACCTTAACCATCAACTGCTTCAAATAATCAGCCATTTTGCCCATTCCTTCGTCACTTGAGTCGTCACTTTTGTTCCCAGCAAACGGTTTAGGACCTTTAAAAACCCACAAAAATCACTAAAACCTCAACTTTAAACTCAATTAAAACCAACAAACCAGTAAAATAAGGTATTTTAGTCCAAGTTTTATGTCCAGGCTCGTCTTGAAAGCTAATTAACTGCAAACAAAATCAAATTTTGTCACTTTTGAGTTGTTATTTAGGTAAAAACTGACTTACTTGCTGATGAAAACTGACAAGATCTTGGTGAGTTTTTGATATTTCAGTGACTTCACCGTTTGACCAAGTGACTTGTATTCGATATTCAGTCCGTTTATTGGTTTTCTTCATTTTCCTCTGAGCTGTTTTCAACTCCAACATCTTAATTTGAGCTTTTGGTGAAGCACTGGTTGTGGTGGCGAATGATTTGGCAGAACAGGAACTTCCTCTGGACGAAGATGAAGACGTACTTTCACTGTTTGATGAGCAACAAGAAGTAGTAGTAGTAGTGGTGGTTGATGGATGATTATGATGTTGTTGATGATAGCAATTGGCATCAACAGCAGCAGCAGCTGATGATGATGATGAAGATGACGAAGGTGATGGTGATTGTTGTATTGTCGTTGTTGGTTCAACGCAATTGCAGCCATAAAACGCCTGTGGATGATTATTATAGCAAACCTGATGATGTAAAAATTCACCTCCCTCATTTACACTTGCAATCTGTTTCAAATATAATCAAAATTATAATTAAAAGCAAAAAATTAACGCGGCTAATGTGAAATTTATTCTCCATTTGGACTTGAACCATTTTAGTTTTAGAATGTCTATTGATTTGTACGGGAATTCGAACTCTGAAGTAAATCAAGTCCAATTCGAGCAATTTCGCTTCAGTCGCACGTTTAAAGTTCAAAAAGTTCGAAATTTTAAATTTCGATCTTCTAATTTTTCAGCCGCAGTCTCGTAACAGAAATTAATAAATCAAAAAGAAAATTTAAAATTAAGTAGCATAATCCTAAATAATGTTGTTGAAATTTATAAAAATTATAATTTTATAAATTGTAATTATAAATTTTAATGATTAATCGGTTATGTTAACCGCCTACATTGACGAAAAACACTTCCGTGTACACGATGGACTGTTAGGTAACAGCGCGCCCCTGGTTTTACCATTGCGTAACACCGTTAATTGAAAGAGGGCGCAGCTGTCACTCGTTATCTACATTGCTTACAATCAAACGTTATCACAAATGCCGCTTTTCACTTGAATGGCCTTGTTTATTATAAGAATGTAAATGAATTACGTAAAATAATTTGATTAAATTTTTTTTATACTTTATAAAAATTTTGAAGTATTATATCTGATATTTAGTGATTTACTAATCTAAAACTGATAATATTACGGAAGCAATAATAATTTTTGAATGAAATAAGATTGAATTACTTACATTTTCATTCCGCTGAATTGAGAAATTGTCTTCGAACAATTTCAAATAATGTTCTATTGTTCTTTTTTGTTCGTACGTAAACGCAGGATGCATAATCACCATGTTCATAATTAAAATAATCTCAGTGACGGTTCTCGTAACGTTTTCCTCGCCTGCTGTTGCTGCTGCTGCAAAAGAGTCAGGGTTTAAGGGCAATTTTGCAAGCATGGTATTGAATATGGTCGTTGCACAAGCTCGATTAGATGTTTGCAAAAGGGCACAAGCGATTATTAATTTTGCTCGATCGTCGAAACTGTTTAAGTCATTTAGCTTATGCAATTCAATGCCAGTGTTATACTTGATGGTTGGATCTCTGAAAGTTAGGTAATCCTTTTTACAAAGATCTTCCAGGCAGCTGCCCAAGAAACGCAACTCAAAGGGTTGACACATGTTAAGCAGTCCGTACATCAGGTTCAACCGACCGGCTGCATCCAATTGTTGAAACCACAGGAAGACCTCTTCCTTCATAACCATCGTAAACTTTTCAAACAAAATTTTTTTTTATAGTCTACAAATTATTACGCTTTTCATACAATTTACACAAGTACCGACGATGTACAACTACATCAACGTTGCCATCCACCATCTTTATGTGTGATGAACGAATTGGCCGCAGACGCCTAGTGGCGTCACTGCTGCGTTTCTCCTTTTTACGTAAGCGAAACATAACTGTTAGATTACGTTACCCGTAGTCAATTTCAAAAAAATAAAAAAAAAAAATACGGTAATCTAAAAAAACGTTCGAATTTACAACAAAATTTTTACTTTCAATTTAACGTGAAAAATCTGGTTATTTTTTCTCTCTCTCTCTCGGTTTAAAACAAGAAAGAAAAATCATTATTTAATATGAAAATGAATAAAAATAAACGTTATTTTAATTTAATACATTAACGCTTGCCTTTGGACTAATCTAGCCATTGTATCACCTGGCATTCGATAAGGTACCATTCCACCAAAAGTGATCAAAGTTTGAGCTTGATTTCGAAGATATTCCAGGAACTAATCCAAAGCAAATTATAATTAGTTAACTCTTAAAATTAAAATATTAATATTAAAACGAAATTTACCTTTTCATTTCCACCTAAATTTGAAAAAATTGACGACACCGATGTCGATCGAACAGATTCCCTGTTTGAAAATATAAAAATGGTTTAAATTTTCATAAACGTTCGAAACGCGCATTCGAGTGTTCTAAAACGCCTTAGGCATAATAACACAGTATGGCGATTTAGAACAGAAATATCTAAACTAAAAGACTCAAAAACGCTAACTGTTTTAACTATTAATAGTTTTGTAATTAGTTTTTTTTTAAAAAGTTACCTGGTGGCTACATAAATGTTATACAAGCAAGTCATAGCAGCTAATAAGATGTCCGGCATTAAACGACGAATATCTTCGCCCAAATCCTTAAAAGCAGACACGTACTGGTCAATTTCTTCAGTTTGAAAAGGAATCAGCTTCAACTTCTTCAAAATCTATAAACAAATCAAACGTTTTCAGTCAATTAAAACAATAAAATCTTAATAAAAACTTGCATCCAAAGCTTCCTGGTACTTATTAGCATGGTATGTGTCAAAAAATGTAATTGTGTCCAAAATTAAGTAAAAAGTAGGAGTCACAGCGCTGCCTCCTCCCAAACCTTGAGACCGATAACTGCACAAAAAACCAAAATCATTCTCAAATAACCAATAAAAGACCGTAAAGACATGAGATTATAAGGTTACCGTTGGGCAATTGCAGTTGCCATGACTTGAACGCGTTCCCTTCTTGACAGAGGAACGTTAGGTTGAGAAGCGTCTCTTCCTAAAATCAGAACTAAAAGCTCCAGAACTTTAACGTGTTTATTAGCCAAATCATAAAGACGAATGGCTTCCTCGAAAAATCCTTTCTCCTCGCAGGTTTCAGCCACCGCTTCCACCACACTCAATGTGTTTCCCTCGAACTGATCGATGAGTCCAGGCGTCCGACATCCATCAGCCTGCAGTTGCCCCAGAAGCATTGTAAACTAACAAAAAAGGAAACAAATAAACAGGAAAAAGTGAGTTATAAGTTATGTAGAGGCTTTTGTAGTGGATTTAGCTACTTCTTTTGTCTCCAAAGCCAAAGTGGTGACGCAACTGAGGAACAAATTCTCATTTTGAACGCCTTTTAGGTCTCTAAAAACGACAGTAAAAGTTAAGAAATGAAAATCACCAAGATGAACCAAAGTATAAAGACCTTAAAAAGTAGAAATACTGCAGAGCTTCTCTGGGATCAGTGGCCTCGAATTTCCTACAATACAAAGTGAGCAGCCTCGCAAAGTTCAGTCTTCTCATAGGCAACACATCTGCTGGGTCTTTCGAGACTAAAAAAAAAAGTATAAAAAATATTAAATAAACAATGAGATCTTTAAGACGTTTTAGGTTTGATTACTTAGTTGTGCGTGAATGGAATGAGGAAGAGCCAGAAGTTTCGCTTCATAAAGTGCCAGAGCCACATGAATTGCATGAACTCTCAAGCGATCAATACGAGACAAGAACTCAATCGCAGCCTCAAACTGAGCAGTTAAAAAAAGCACCTGAAAGTACAGGAACGGCTGTTGATACGCTCTGAAGTGACTTTCACCATAATCCTCCAACATCCTCGTCTGAAACTGCGCCAAACTCAAACTCTCTACGCCACTTCCACTTGAACCAGAACCGTCACCAGACGCAGGCACTCGGATCTGCGAAAGTTTCAACCACAAATAATCGTCAATTTTACAAGCAACTTCGAGATGATCTTCTTTCAAGTCGCAGCAACCGATGATACAAAAGACGGCTTTCTTATAAGGATCAGTGCAAGACTGACCGATGCGTTTGTACAAAATACGGAACTGGTTTTCACTGCGAGGCCTCAGAGTTCGAGCTCCATCGTGAGAGAACTCAGTCAAGTACATGGTGAACTCTTCTAACGTTGGTCCAGCACATCTGGCAACGCTCAAAGCAGCGTTTAAGTCTCCACTGCGTAAACAGTAATAGATTAAAGGCCAAACGGGTTGTCCTTCCACTTTGCCGTCTTCTAAGCCAACAATGTTCAATGGTTTGACGTTGAGGAAGCTGCGAACCAGCTGTAAAATGCCAGGAAGTCCTCCAAGGGCTGCTTGCTGGAGATTTCCATACACAGTGGCTTTCATGTATTTTATGTAACTAAACAACAAATATATATCAAATCATTGTTATACAAGCCACAACTATTAAATGTACAATGGAATTCGTTTAACACAAAAAAAACCGGTTAACACAAAGTAATAATGCGATTCAGAACTAAAATACACGGGTTAAGAAAGAAACGAGACAAAACTCCATTGGAACTGATGAGATTTCGTCTCATTTCTTTATTTCAAGAAAGAAACGAGACAAAACGCCATTGGAACTGATGTTAATTAGTCTCAATTCTTTATTTTAAGAAAGAAACGAGACAAAACTCCATTGGAACTGATGTTAATTAGTCTCAATTCTTTATTTCAAGAAAGAAATGAGACAAAACTCCATTGGAACTGATGAGATTTAGTCTCATTTCTTTATTTTAAGA